>VYZS01096679.1:1657-25372 GCA_013400695.1 Neodrepanis coruscans
TGTGTAGAACAGGACATTGCTCTCTCATAGAAAAGATGATTCTCATAAGTGATCAAGAGAAGACCTCAGAATAAAAATGTCAGATTTTAAGTGACTTCTAAAAATAGCATGTAACTGGCTAGCTTTTATCCCTAAAATAGTGAACATCCCCCAAGCTATTTGCTGGCTTTTCCCCCTCCAAAAAAAAGATTATTATGAAACAGCCCTTATCTTCTACAGAAAGTGATCAAAATGGACGATTGCTTGAGTGAACTCCTAAACTCATTTCTTTTCTCCCTTCCAGCTTAGTCCTTATAATAGAAATTATTTCTCAGCCCTTAGCCTTGCATCACCATTAAAATGGACTGCTGTTTTTAAGCATTCAGGTTAACCCTGGCAACATGATTAACAACACAGATAATAAGACAAATGGAAATACAGGCAGTGAAGTGGGTGCTGGTGTCCATGTCCTCTGAGCAATGGTTAGCTGGGCCAATCAGAAATTATGCATGTGGTTTTTTTTTTACAGAATACTACCAATGCTGTTGTTTGGCATTGAATTGAGAGCAGAAGAGACTAAATAGTTTCTCTTTTCTCATTGTAGGCGCCTCTGGCTCAACAGATTTTTCATTACTGTTAGAACAGTGTTTATAGGCTAAAGGGCAGCAGAAACTGCAATAAAACCAGTGGGTTGCAAATGTGGAGGAAGAGATGGATACTTGAATGGATGGATACTCTTCTGCTATCTCTTAGACTGTGGTAGTAAAGCTGCTGGACACAATGACTAAGCAATGGGTGTCTGAAGGGATAAATAGATCTCCTCGGGATTTTTTTCACCAATGTGCTGAGTTTTCTCAGCTCCTGGAGATTCTGTCTGTGCTTGAGAATCCTGGTTATCCCTTGTGTTTACAGGCTGGTAAGACATGAGAAGAAATGGGCCTTATTGTTAAGGCCCTTGTTAATAGGTGCAGTTGATTTGGATTTCACTTGGCTGTAGAGTCACAATGTAGTTTTAAGCAAGTTGTTTAATTTCTGTAGGCCTCTTTGCTTAGCTGATTGAGGAGGAAAAAGCAGACAAAAACATTCCCTGATTTGGTGGGAATCCTTATTGATGTTATTTGCAGTGAGGTAGTGTGTTGAAGAAATCATCTCTCTATTACAGACTACCTCGCCTGTAGTGAGCACAGAGCTACCAGTTACCTCTTCCATGTTAAAAAAAAATGCTGGAAAAATGCTTTGAAAAGGCCTGTGAGAGTTTGGAATGACTCCATCATGTGAGGTTTGTGGTCTTCCTGCCTCAGCAAATGGGTCATCTTGTTGGTAAGATGCTTGGAGAAGGTTCAGAACATGCCTTTGAGATGAAGGAATCTTTTGCTAGCTGTGTGGCTTGTCTGGTAGTTTTTTTCCATGAATATTTCCTTTATAATACTATCATATATTATTGAGCTACCAATAGAGTTTTACACAGAGACATAAATCCTTTCTATAAGAGTCTTTATGCTGTTTAAATAACAAACAGTTGGAGTTCCCAGTCAAGCATTAGAATTCCTCTGTGCTAGATGCTGGACAAATACAGGATTAGGCAAACATCACTGTTCAGAGAAGTTTGTGCTCTGAGAAAGGGAATGGAGATATGTTCCTCATCTTGTTTTCTGTATGCAAGACATCTCTGAACAGTGAAAGAAGGCAATCTGGCTAAAAATATATTTGTAGTTATGCTATGGTCATATATATTTTAGGCTACTTAGAATCATAGAATAATTTAGATTGGAAAAGACCTTTAAGACCATTGAGTCCAACTATTAATGAAGCACTGCCAATTCCACCACTAAACCATGTCCCTAAGCACCACATCTACACATCTTATGTACCTCAGACTTCATTGCACCCGGGACAATAATTAAGGAGAATATTCTGTGATTCTGTAAATATATGGCTGCTCCCAATATGTAAATGACTTCATCTGGTCGTCTCACCAAAAATCCTTGCCTATGCCCTAACAAGCAAAGAGTGAGAAAAGTACTGGTAAAAGGGGTGTCCCATTTTTTCTCTTCTTGTTCCCTTCTACAACATGACTGATGTCACACCATCAGGCAGGCTCATAACTAAAACCTTCTAGGCAAAGAGGTGTTGTACTTTCTGGTCACACTTTCATGTCATGGGCAGGCAGCCAGCAGCAAGAAGACTCGGTAGCACATGTGAGGTGCCTCCTTTATTTGTAACTGGAGTGCTGAGATCTGTGGAGTAGCTAACAAAACAGTTGCATGGTGCAGACAGACACACAGAACAAGGTGTGTTGTGATGTGGGTCAAAAGGGTCCTCTGGAAGGCAGAAAGGGAGGTGAGAGATGAGAAGACAGCGCTTGTGTGGCTGGGAATGGGTGAAATTAGGACCCAAGAGTGGTAGGTGCCCTATGACAAGGGTCAACCCCATAGTCTGTGGTCCAAAATGTACTCAGAGAAACAAAAGACTTCAGGCCAGCTTTGGCTTCACAATATACTCCGGCTTTGGCCACAGAGATGGGAGTAGACAGGAAACTGGGCTGGAGAGGGATAGGAGAGGAAAGAGAGTATGTTGAGGGGTGGGGAGGGAGGGTGAACTGCCGTGTCAGAGTCTAACAATGAACTGTCTGTGTCAGGGAAACAGACGTACTTGGCAGGGCTATTTTTAGGGGCACAGATCTCCCCCTCCCTAGGTCTTCCACGCCCCCTCTTCTGTACTGAGTGGCGCCTGGCAGATCGGAGGAGATTTAGAGGCCACAGATAGGAAAGAGCTCAAACACAATGAAGGAAATGCAGCAGGGAGGGGAGAGATGGGTGCCCAGAAATAGCCTGTGTGATGCCTCTGCCACAGCCCCTGCCTCTTAGAAGGGGAAGAAATACTTAAATCTAATTGCCAAAGCTGTTCAGCAGGCTCTCTTACAGCTTCAGGTGTCCCCAATACGTTGTCTGTGAGAACGGAGAGAACTGTGAAGTCGTTATCCTTACTGTGTTCATTCACACACAACACTGGCTCACCACATCCGTTCTCAAGCTGAAGGGTGACTGAGGCATCTCATTTGATCAGCAGTGAAGCGAGGTGGGAAGATGCCCCACCTTCCTTCATGCACCTGTGACCCATGATGACAGAGAGGCCTTTGTGACTAACTTGAAATCCTGACCTTAACTTACAGGTTCAAAGGGAAGAAATTAAAGTAAGTGTCATGGGCCATGGCTTCCAGATTTGGACTGTGTGGGGCAGCTGGCCACTACAGCATTCATATGGCAGGAGGGATGAGGAAGGAATTTCTACAGAGAGATGGTTGCTATCAAGAGCTCTGGCTTGGCTTACTGTTATTCTTATTCTGCAGACTCACTTTTTTCTTTTTATATTTTTTTAGTATAGGGAGAGAGATTCCCCTTTCTTTTTCAGCTATTTGGAGCTTTGAACTCCATTTTGCTTTCTGTACTTCTTGCCTGAGCTCTTTTCCTCTCCAGCTTTGCCTGATCTTGTCTGGGAAAGATTTTCCAGGAGGGACACTAGCTTAATCCTTAGCCCTACTCACTCAAACTAGTGCAGAGATCTGCATTACCTCCTGAGTTGTGCAAATCCAGACTTCATATTTTTTCCTCTCTGGAGGAGAACATCGCCCCTTTCCCTCAGAAAAATCCCTTGGCTCAGCACTGATTTCAGGCTCTGATATGAAGCGCTTTGTTTGTAAAGCCTGCCTTGTTTGGCTCCCACTCACCTTGCCTGACCTTCTCCTCCTCCTCCTCCTCCTGGCCACGGGATCCCTGGGCAATCCCTCAGTAACCTCCCCTCTGTCCTCTTGCTGAACCTCATCCTGGCACGGGTAAAGCCACCCCCCTAGACCTGTCTGCCTGGCAAGACCTCCCCTCTAATTTCTCATGTTTTTCACTTGCTGCAGCACATGTTTCTTTCATCATGCTTGCTTTGCCATTTGCTTTCTCCATCTCTCTCTTCCCTTCCCGGGAATGAGGAGCTGGGCACCAGCACAAGGCAGCAGGGCAGCAAATCTACACACATGACAGAGTCTCTGTGAATAAAGTGAGAATATTTCCTGTTTTGTTTCTAGCTCCTCGTCTATACTCATGCTTCAAATACTGCTTTTTCTTGTTATGGGGGTGACAGTCTCTCTCCTTTCCCCACCATAGCACCCAAGTGGCAATGGCTGCTGGTGGGTCCTGCACCTAACTCTGGATAATCATGGTCCAGGCTCCTGGCTGGGGTCAGGGTGGCACAGCACAATCCCCATATAACCAACAACAGACAGCAGCACTCAATTTCTGCAGTGGTCATCGACCAGTGGGACCCACCACCATGGTGTCCAAAGATGGCACCTCCCTCAGCATCTGCAGGCAACTCCAAGAAATGCTGCTTCCAGCTGAAAATGCTTACTGGCTTGTAAGAAATGCCAAGGGGTGAGTGTGATGGGCTGACCCAGCAGTGCTGCTGAGTGCCCATGCTCTGGACCTGTGGGCTTTCAAGCAGGGCTGTACAAGAGAGGGGAGAGGGTCCATACTGCGTGGGATCCTCCCCACTTCTCCTGAGGCCATAGCTCCCTTGATGATGACATGAGGAAGCTCTATGCATGCAGGATCTCATTGTATTTATTGGATTTGTTTGTTTTCAAAGTAAGCCATCCTCTTTCGAAGACATCCTCTTTGGATAAACTTGCAAGGGAAGAGTAGAGAAACCATATCTAAGATGAAGGAGGACAGTAGAGGTGGAGCAGGAATATGGTACAGTGGAGTATGGTACAGGATGGTACAGAGTATGGTACCAGACAGAAGGCACAGATGGACAAAGACACTGTTAGTGATGTGACTCTCCATCTGGTCTAGAGCAATGGAGGAGCCCAGCACAGTGAGGTTACACACCCTGTTTAGTTTGTGGAGTAAGGGGTCTACAGAGAGGAGTTCAGGACTTCAAAGAAGATGGTGTGATTACATGCCATGGTGAACCTGTTTTCTCACCACTGATCCGGTGCTGGAACTCAGCCCTGTGGGAGAGGGCTGATGTGTGCAGGAGGACATGCCTTCTCTAAAAGAGGGCAAGGAGAGGGCTTTATCTTCCTGCAAAAGGCAGCGTGAGGGTGGCCTGGCAAGACATCCAGGTCTGAGCATCCTGTTGTCTGCCCAACCCGTCTGAAGTCTGCCCCTTGGCAGTCAGGCAGGATGTGCTGTGGCACGCGATGGCTTCGGCGGAATGCCGGTACAGGGAGTGATCCCGTGAGCTGACTCAACATCAAGGTACTGTGAGAAGCCCAGAATAAATTCAAGGAAGTTTTAAGTGTTTCATGAAGACCAAGGATTCCTGAGAACAACCACTGGTCTGGTGGTGAGAGACCAGTTTTCCTCCTTAGCCTGGGAGCGGAAGTAGAAGTCAGGGAGATGACAGGCAGACATCTCTATGACACCTTCTGCAAATCATTTTCCCCTCATCCCATCAGCCAGCAAGCTGTAAAATGGGGATAATTATGATAATTGCAGTGATAAACTACACAATAGGAATTATAATTGCACAAGGCCCTTCATTAAGGCTCTTGGCGTTTTCTTCTTGCACGTGAAGTGATGACATCCAACACTTCTAAAGAAAAAAAGTCAACATTACAACAAACAGAACCTGAACTGATTTTGGTAATGGTCAGATCACAGAGGCTTGATTTTTCAGAAAAATTACTTTCAAAATGAAGTGGTGAGCTGATGAGTTTGTAGAGGTCTATGAGAGGAGATGGGGTTTCCCTGCTGTGTGAGGGTGCAGAGCCAAAGTTTGTAGAGGGCACCTCCCTCTAAGGTTAAGGGAGGTTTTCCTTTGAAACTCCTGGCCAGTTTTCCTTTGAACCAAAGTTACTCTCCTTGTATTTGGTCTGATTTTTGATGAAAAGCTGCAATTTCCTGTTTTTCATTTGTTTGTTTATTTTTCCACCCAGACCTATACAGCTACACTTGGCACAGAACAAGAGGGGTCAATGAAGCCTTAGCAGAGTTAATTTTTCCTCCCGAGGTGTGCTGGTGGGCATACCCAGTCCTGTAAAGAAGTCTGAGTTTCTGGGATAAAAAACATGGAATAAGTTTAGTTGCTCATAAGAATAAGTGACTGCTCTTATGAGCAGAGATATGCATGTACTGAAAATCGGATTAGAAAAGTGTTTTATGAGAGAGAAGAGGGACATGACATGGACAAGAGTCAGGGCTCAGAGGCAGACCTATCCTGTTTCCCTTCTTGCTGCTACTGAGTCATTTCAGCTCCTTATCTAAACCCCTTTGTTGGTGAAGGGGAGCCTTTTTTGGGAGCTGACTCAAAAGTATGTGAACTTAGATGCCCGAACAGCATCTGTTTCTGCTTGCCGGGGAGGAGGGAGCTGAAGGTTTCCCTCCTCCCTCCTCTCCTTAGTTTCCCAACTTTCTGTCCCCTTCTTTTGCATCAGTAGCTCCAGCCTACACCTTTGTAGAGGAAAGCAAATCCTGAAGCGACAGAGTGGTGTCTGCGGGCAGGAAGGCACCTTGTGACGAAGGACTGGATGAACAGAGGCAGAGATTTACTGGACAGGCTCCTGGTCTCTCTCCTCGTCGCTGGACCCTCTTCGGGCCTTTGCAGAGCTGAGCGCTGGTAGAGCAGGAAGCGTCTGACTGCTCCACCGGCTGCGTCTCGGCTTGCAGTGATTTCCTCTCAGGCAGCCCGTTATCTGTCGGCTGTCAGGACAGATTTTCCCTCTTCCTCCCCCTATCCCCATCCTTGCCCCCCAAATCCTTTCCCTGCTTTCCCTCTGCCTCTCACGTGCGCGCACACACACACACACGCACACGTATAAACACACTCGCGCACACACACACACACACACACTCACACACACACACACACACACACACACTCATTTTACTGCCAAAAACTGTCCTCCGCCCCCCTCCTCAGCTAACTTCCTTTCAGCATTTTTTTTGAGCTGGATAATCCTAGGATTTGTAAAACGGGGGAAAGGAGAGAGCGAGTGAGCGGGACTCAGGACAGGAAGCTGGTTTCTCATTCCTCTAACTGTCCAAAGGCAGGAGGAGGGGAAGGGGGGGAGCCAAAGAGGAGCCTTGTACAGACTCTTCCCCGGTCCCTTTTCATTAGTCCGTTTGAACTTCCAGTCTCGTCCGAAAGCCAAGAGGAGGACGACCAGACTGGGACGCTTTCTGCTGGAAGTGGCAACAGCGCGACTGACGAAACCCAGAACAGAAGGTGGCTGTGGAGGGTCCTGGGACTGCGCTGAGGGCAACACGTCTCCCCACCATCTCCTGCCCCCAACTTGCCAGCTCTGATGTGGGCACCCATCCAGCACCCACTTCCCTCTGATGAGAACCCTTCCGGGCGCAGGCTATGATTGCTGCTGCTGCTGGCTGTGGAGCCTCTTCTCGCCCTGACCTTCCTCTGCCACAGGAGCAACCCAACATCTGGTGGGGATTAATGTTTACTTCTCTGGCTGGACGCTGTACAGGACCCCCGATGTTGCTCCCCAGGAGCGGGACACGGGCAGTAGTCTAAGGAGAAGAGCAAGATTTTTGTCACCCAGCGTGAGGTTGGGGGGAGGGGGGCAAGGCAAGAGGGGAGGCGAACCTCTTTTGGGACTAACCTCATGAAGAACAAGGGAGCCAAACAGAAACTCAAGAGGAAGGGAGCTGCGAGCGCGTTCGGCTGCGACCTGACGGAATATCTCGAGAGCTCTGGGCAGGATGGTAAATTCTTCTTTATTCTCACTCTGGTTGCAGAGAAGTAGGGCGCGCGTCCCTCTTTTTTCCACAAACCAGACCGTTCCCAAGGCTAAGGGTTAGACAATCTGGAGCTGGTTTATCCCCGGGAAGTGGAGTCACTGCCCCATTACTCACAATGAATGAACGATAGGAAGATTGCTTTGGTGACGCGTCTGCATGAGCCTTGCATGAGTAGTGCTGTGTGTGAGGAAGGACTGGACTAGGGCTCTTGGGCTGCCTAAGTGTGTACAGAGGCAGCCAGATGTATGTTGTGATGCCCTCTCCCATCTGCCTGGCTGTGCAAAGGGGTAACAGGCTTTCAGGGAGTCAGCTCTGGATATCTGAACTGTGCTTAGTATTGCCTCATCTAGGACTTGAAAATCTTCCTGAAGTCCATGAGACTAGAATTTTGCAGGACTGGAGGGAGGAACTGAACTCCCCTACAGTTCCCATGTTGTCCTTTCACTGCTGGATGGAGACAGGACAGAGACTGTGGTATGGGGTGGAGTAGGATGTGCAGGGTAGGGGGTAGCTGAGTTAGCATGTTCACTGCCCTGCCTGTTATCTTTCTCTCCTCCTCCCCCTGACCTCTGTGCCCCCAGGTATTGGATAAGAACACAGTAGGTCAGACAAGAGGTAACTCCAATAAAATCAGAGTGTCCTGACTTTGAAATACTCTGTTCTTGATGAGGGAAGGAGCAGAACGATTTTTCTTCAGGTGGATTGAATGGCGAGAGAAGCAGTCATGAGTTTGGCAGGCAGAAAGACCTGCAGTTTAGAAAGAGGAAAAAATAAATACATGCCTGTTACCATCCCCAATGCTAGCACTGTGATTCAGGTTTAGCATTATGTTCCAACTTGAACTGACTAACTTTTACCAATGTCAAGTTCCTCTGAGCAAGAAAAAATACTTTTAGCAGCAATGTCAGCTTTGTACAGGCAGGGCTGTACAATCAGGTCTTTCATTTGCTGGTGAGCAGGGCTGATGTAGAGTGTGGAACTGCACTGGCAGAGGGATGGACTGCGTAACAGTAGTCCTTTCCATTGCACAGTGAAGAGGGCAGTAAATATAACACTAAGATAAAATGTTTGTATAAATATATTTGTATTTACTTATACATGGGGGAAAACTAGTCATACAATTTCATTGTGGGTTGTCCCTAACGAGTACCGTAACTTTTAACTTCTATAGCCAGTGACAGTAATTGAATTGAAATATCAAAAATAAGAGACTTAATGAACTGATGTCCCTTTGCCAGTGTGAGGTGCAGATAGATCATTTCTATCCAGTGGTAACAGGAACTGCTGTGGTGGAGGAACTATTTGCAGCTGTTTACTGGAACACTGGAAAAAAACACAGGGAAGGCAGGCATAGGCAGTATATTTATGTGAAGCAGTAATGGGAATTTTAAAGGAAGAAGCATAGTTACTGCAGTTGAAATTAGGCTAGAAGAACAAAATCTATTGCCAAAGTCCCGTAGGTTTTTTTTTTAAAGTATTTTTTTTGAACACAAGAAAGAAGGACATTGTCTCAAGTCTCTTTTGTGGGATGGTTCACAGTTCCAGCCTAGTTATATCTCTGTGCTGAGGAGCAGTGGGGGAGAATATGAAGTTCCTTTCCCTTTATGTAGTATTGCAATTTGTTAAATAGCACATCCCATTGCCCAGTGCTGTGGTATCCAGAAATAAAGGACTCATTTTTTTTAGGTTTATTGGGAAGGGTGTAAGTTAGATTGGTACAGTTCTCTTCATTAGGACAGATGGAGAAGAAACTGAAATATTAAAGATAATTTATTGCTAGTAGGGCTCTCGGGATAAATAGGAATGTGACCAAGTATGCTGAAGTGATGCCTTGGGAAAAAGCAAAGGTTCAGATGTCATCAGGACATCACAAACTTGCAACTTGTAACTATATCAAATTAGAAGAACATTTAGGGTATGAGTTGATTTGTGCACAGTTGAATTGTCTTGCTAAGAATTATTTCCCATGACATGTCAGTGCTCCTGCAAGCAGAGACTTTGGTAGAGACATAAAGCAGTAACTCTCTGCTTTAGATAGTACTGTGTGTTTACCTGGCAAGATGCAGGTTCAGGTTGTTCCCTACTAGGAAGCAATGAAGTTGTAAGATTGTTCATGGTATCTGGAAGTGATGAGGAGCAGGAGAGCACTTTGGCTGCTGTCCAGAAAAATTTTGTTGCAGAGTTTTCTGAAAGCATGTTTAAAAATGCACCCAGAAGGTTTAACTGGAAAAGAAGAGACTGTAGGACAAACATGACATTCCATATTGGTTGTGCTTTTGTGCTCAGGTATGCTTTACTCCATCCTGCCTGCAGTGCTGTTTTGTGTCACTGGTCCTGCACAAGCAAAGGGATGTGTAGACATGTTTTGCTGGTGGTGGCAAGTGGAGCACAGAGAATGGCCAAAGCTAATGTAGACAATTCAGTTTGACTTTCTTCCTTCTGTATTAGTACATGGCCTTTACAGTTAGGGGGTGCTGCACTATTTGTGTGATGTTTTGTGCAGGAGAGGCACAACTTGAGTCTCTACATGTTTGTGGTTGTTGAAGAGCAGCTTGTGTTTTCTGCAAGGACCTTAGTCCCTGTGTTGTTGCCAAATTCCAGTGGAGAGAATTATATTCTACTTAAGGTATCAGCATTTCCTCTCCTCTCATTTAACTGTTTAATAACTTGCTAAGGTCCACTTCAGAGAACAGCTGAAGATCCTGCTGTGTCCCTTACCAGACACATGTACCTAAACTTCTGTTAGAAAAAGCTTTATTATAATACAATAAAAGCTGTGGCCAAACTACAAAGTATTTAAAAGCAGTAAAACGGGAAGATTTTAGCACGTATAATGTGGTAGCTCAGGAGACAAAAATGTGATACAAAGCCTTTATCTCTAAGTTGATTCTTCAGGTCTGACACAGGCCAGTGGTGATGGACAGATGTTGCTGTCTGGTGGCTTGTCAGAATCTCAGATGTGTTAAATTTATTGTGTTTCAAGTCAGTTCCTGTCACTACCACATTTGACCCTACTTGGCCTTTTCCTGCTGGCAGTCTCTACACAGACAGTGGTCACGCTCCTTAGCAGGGCAGACTGCTAGCAGTGCTCACAAGCATTTAAAATCATTTAAAATCGCAGGTCACAAAAACCATGACATAAAATAAAAACCAGTACTTGGTGCTTTGTCTGCTTTTTTTTTCCTGAATCTTCAGTGTGCATCTGAGTTACATTTTCAAAACTTTCTTCTGGTAAGACGACTAGAAACTTGGGGGAAAATTAACTTTATTTCTTCCCCACTAAAATGATCAGAAAATTACATAAATAGCAGTGTGTCTGAGGCCGAGGCCACAAAGGATATAAAGGTGTGATGGTGGGCAATACCAATGAATAAAAGTTGTCTGATTTCACATTGTCCCTCTTGTGTTGCTGCCAGCACTGAAACCACATACAAAGTGATCTTTTGGAATATCAGAGCTTCACCAGAAGGCAGTGTCCATGCTCAGGCTTTGGACATGGATAGGCATCAATGCAAAAGAAAGTTAGTGCTAATGCTCTCTTCTAAAGTATTTCCTCCTGTCAAACTTTATTGAAGTGTATGGGTGCAATGGGCCTAACAGGTAATAGCCTTGAAGTATTAACATTAGAATCATGTTTCAGCCTCTTGATAACCAGCTTGGTTTCCAGAGGAGGAAAATGCACTGTACCTCTGCTGAAGTCAATGGGAGCTGTATGTCAGGCCCTCAGATCCTCTAATAATAAGAGTACAATTTTCTAGTGATGGATGGGGCAGCAGAAGAGGCAAGATGCAAGGTTATGCACCATCTTTGGTTGGGGCAGGATAGTCTGAATTGCCTAAGAAAACAGCCATGGAGAGCAGTCTGACTTCTGGTTATATCACAGAAGTGTTGTAAGAAGAGGCTATTGTAAGAGTCAAAGCTGTTAAAGTGAGAAGAACTAAGTCAAAATGGAGTTTAAGATTCTGAGTGCTTCTAATTGTGGGAGATTAAGGCTGGGATTTGAGGTACACAACCAGGTAAAACTTCCACTTTTTAGAATGGAAATACACACTGCATCTACAAAAATTGGACTATGCTGGTAAAAGATAATCCAGTCTTTTGCATAGGAGCTGCAGTTGATCCTGACCTACCTTTGTTTCATTTCCTTAGAGCCAGGTAAAACTTGGAAAAAGGCTAAATTGTTTCTTCATTTTTTAGTATGATAGTGTCTAGGTGTTGGGCTAGGAGATGGTACCAGGACTACAAAAACCCAAGTCTTTGATTTGATGCCTTGTTCTTAGGCTGCAGGTCAGCCTTTGTGTCTGAGATTCCTCTATTTGCTGGAGAGTTAATTCTGCTATTGCTGTACCCCTCTGTGGTTTCTTCCACATCTGTTTCCTGCCTGATGTTGTCTGGTTGGGATGCAATGAGCTCAGCTTTTCCCCTCAACCCCCTCCCACACTCTCCACAACTCCCTCAATGAGTCTCCTCCTTAGCCTGTAGCACCCAAAGCACTTTTTATCTCTTTGTCTAACGTTGCTGATCGGCTTTGTTTGATTTTTTGTTTGGTTTTGGGTTTTTGTTTGGTTTTTTTGTTTTGTTTTGGGGTTTTTTTTTGCTTTAGAAAAAGGTCTACTTCATTTGAGAAGTTTTGAAACCACCAACTCCCTTGTGCTCCCCACTTGAGGTTCCTTCATGGTAGAGGGCAAGGTCAACCAGCAGCATTATCTGAGGTTGGGGAGGGAAAGGCAGCTGTTGTCTGCAAATGCAACACAGGGAGACATGAGAAGAAACCCTTGCAAGTCCCTGGATTGTAGCATGGGAATATGGTAGGATGGTTAGCCCATATGATGCTCTTCTATGCTGTGTGGATGTGCAATGACTGCTTCTGCCTTGTCAAACTGCATTTGAAAGAAAGAGTAAGGAAAATTTTCATTAAGCATTTGTGTCTCAAAAATGTAGTTATGGTTCATACTGGCTCCACAAGCAGGTAAAGACTTTGCTGTAAGATAGGCAAGTATTTCTGAAGTAAAATAGTAACAATAATTCAGCAGTAATATTCCTTGTACAAAGGAAAGGTGGCATTGGATATTCTGGCTGTTTTGGTGCAGCCCATTAAACGTGCTATCTTCTGCCTGGTTTTGATGTTATGTGTTTCATTGTGAAGCTGCCTTGTCAGTACTCAAATGGGTGAGGAGACCTGTCACTCAGGAAAAAAGTAGTTTGCTTTGAGAACGGACTCCCTTTGGAGCCAATCACTAAATCTGCTACCCAGATGTGAAGCAGCTTTTCTGGGTCATGTGGCTTTCCTTCCTCACACTTGCATGTGCAGCTGCATGTGCTTGTGGGATAAGAGCAAGCAGATATGAGCAGGAGGGTGCTTGCAAGTCCACAGCACAAGTGTGTACCACACAAAGGTGCATTTGTGTTCACTTAGTACATTTTT
Organism: Neodrepanis coruscans; assembly: GCA_013400695.1. Taxonomy (NCBI): domain Eukaryota; kingdom Metazoa; phylum Chordata; class Aves; order Passeriformes; family Philepittidae; genus Neodrepanis; species Neodrepanis coruscans. The sequence continues at coordinate 14,813 of VYZS01096679.1, forward strand.
TTAAGCTGCCTTTCTTGTGGTGCTATTTTGAAGTGAATGCATGCCCATACTTTTGGATAGGTGCTTTTGGCTAGTGATGCATGCAGGAAGTCTTGTGAAAACTGCTGAAGGATCATTAATGGCAAAGTGGAGGAAAAAGATGAGGCCTTTTTTTTTTTTTAAAGTCCCCTTGGAAAAATGAAAATGCCACAAGCTCAGTTAATCTACTGCAGAAGAATGAAGAGCGGCATTCATCCTGCTCTCAAAATTAGAAACAGTGGCACTGGGGATTTCTGTCTCAAGAACTGATCAAGCTGAAAAGAAACCTTTTTCTGTAGCCAAATTGCTTTTAATCTAGATCACTTCTCTGACCTACCTTACTCCGTGGCAATGCAAACACTTGTCTCCATTCAAGGAAGGAGGTGGCAGGTGCTGAGATGAGAACAGGACAAGAATGGACTCTTAATTTGTCTTGGAAATGCATTAGTCCTCTTTTTTTTGTGCTGTTGTGGTCTGTTCTACGTTTTCACAGCGCTGATACGCTGAGAAGCTCCATGACCTGCTGTTTGTGGGGTCTATTCCTGGCTATAGTCATGCAGGCTGTGTGAATATTTAAGGCTGTATCCCCTCATCTTTCTGAAAGGAGCAGAATGATATTTGGGGGCAGAAGTAGGATTGTACTATTGTGCAATGAAGAAGAGCTGTAGCAGAGGGACATTAAGAACTGAGTACATATATTGGCAGGTGAAGGAGGTAGGCTGGGCTTGGAGGGAAGACAGGTCCTTGGCCTTTTAGAGTCTGCCAGGGCGTGTCCAGAAGACAGGAAAGAGAGAAACTCTGGTGCCGAAATGGATAGTGTAGGGGAAATTATCAATAATGTAAATCTTGCTTTTTCTCCACCTGCTCTCACAAGTGGAGCATCACATTTTGAGTCCCAGTTACCAGCCTCTATGGTAACAAGTGAGAGCAAAAAGACACTGGGAACAACGGGAGCAGAAGCCATCTGTTTGCTTCTGTTACTCCGTTGTTCCTCCTTGTTTGGATGATGTTTGTGTTACTTGCTCAATCTGTTTCTGGTTCCTTGGAGCTGGATTTTTTGTGTCTCTGTGTTACTGTCGTTTAACATTCATGTTGCAAGCTCAGCTCTTTGTTCTGTATTGACTTTCATTGCTAGCACTGTGTGATTAACAGAGAGCTCTTCCATGTTGCCTCCTGCTTTACATTTCCCTTACTGAGCACCGCAGGAGACAGACGTGTCGTTTGCATGTCCTGTGTCCCACTCTGATCCTGCCTTCTCCCCCGCCCCCTGCTAACAGCATGAATCACATGTCTTGCCTGCAGATTCTAGATTAGAAATTGTATTTTGATTTAGCAAATGTTTTCTCATTGTTGGTAACAGCTGATTTCATCTGCCCTTGGAAACCAAGGAGTAGGGATTTCACTGCTTCTGGTACAAGCTCTCAAAGGTGGATGAGATGTTGGCACCACACAGGGTGGATGTACAACACAGGCTGATTTAGGCAAGTCTGGGAGATCCCCTATTTGTCTGGGGTGCTTGGAGCCAAAGTTTTGGTGTAGGCCTGGTTCTAGTTTGGAGAGCTCATGACACAACCAAAATACTAGAAAGCTTGCATGTGTAATTGGGGCTTTGCATATATGACGCAGTTCTACAGCAGCAACATTTGCTGGCAGTCAGGGTTGTGCCAAAAAATTTATGTTTCAGTGTTTCTCCTTTAACGGTAATAAGGGAAATGAAAACAGCCTGTCAGTAACAGTATATCCAGCCCTACTCTGAAGGGCCTGGGTTGGGGTGGCTGTCAGATACACTGCCCACATCATGGCTTGGACTGGATCTCTCACCTGGAGGGTAAATAAAGGACGGAGAGCAACCAGCATCTGCCTCCAGTCTGGAATCACCAACAAGGTCCCAGAAGCACTTAGAGCTTTGACATGAAAGCCTATAGATACCCAATTAAAGGCAAAGGCTGCTAAATGGCTGCACTGCTGGTTGTTTTAAGGGCAACTAGTATTGCTAGCTGCTTACTAGTGGCTCCTTTCCATACATTCCCAGAGCCTCGAGCTCCAGCTGTCTCTTGTTTGTATGCCAGAGCCTTCAACTTCTCTGCTGATAACTTCAGTTAATATGTTTTGCATTGTCAACAGAAAAAAAAGAAGAAAAGAATCTGCAGCATGTTTACAATGGCCACAGACAGAACAGTGTAACATAAATTGAATTTAGTGTTAAATGAAATAACATTGTGCGACTGTGCTGACTGTATTATTAACTTTCATACTTAATTCAATAATATAGACCTCTGTTTTCTATATTTATCTGAAACCACAAGCAGTCTTTCTAATCTGCAACAGTGTGATTGCAGATATGAAAGTACTTAACATGGGCTTAAAACCTAGCTCGTTTTCAGATGTGACCTTTGCATATAATTAAGTTAAAGACACCAATACTAAACTTTACCCTCACTCAAGTGCCAGATCAATGCCATCCTTGTGTGTGAGAATGAGGAGTTTAGCCCCTATCACTACAAGTCTTTTGGCACATAAGTGTATAGGAAAGCCCTAGTTCTCTTCTGGTTCACTCTTCTGCTTTGAACATGACACTGTAGCTGGATTAGATTCTCCATTTTCACCCCAGCAGAGGCCCTTTTGATTTTTACAGTGCACTAAAAAGGGCAGAGCAAAACTCACACTTTTTGCACTTTCCTTCAATTCTTCTACCTCAGTTGCTACATTCCCATTTGGGAGCAGCAGCCTGGCCTAGGCTGAAATCAGCCTTCCTCCATCCTGGTGTCAGATGATTTATGTGACAGATCCAGTTCCAAACAACATTGGTTTGACTGGGTGGCTGCTTTGACTTAGGGGAGTTGATGTCCATATAAGAAAAGTTACCATAACAGCAGTAGAAAATATTACAGAATCACAGAACTACTGAGGTGAGCAGGGACTTCTTGAGATTAGGTAGACCAAAGTCTCTATTCAAGCAGGGTCACCTTGAGCTAGTTTTCCAGGACTGTGTCCAGCTGAGTTCTGAATATCCCCACAGATGAAGACTCCACAGCCTCTGTGATTAATGTCACAGTAAAAAAGTATTGTGTTCAGATGAAGTTTCAAGGTTTTAAATTTGTGTGCCTTGTCCTGTCGGTAGGCACCACTGACAAGAGACTGGCTCCCTTTTCTTCATTCCCTCCCATTAGGTATTCATTCACAATGATAGATTCCTCCTGATCCTTCTCTTATCCAGGCTGAACAATCCCAGCCACTTCTAATATGAGAGATGCTCCAGTCCCTTAATCCTCCCTATGGCCTTAAGCTGGGCTTGCTCAGTAAGTCCTTCTTGTACTGTGGAGCCCAGAGCTGGACGCAAGACTCCGGGTGTGGGCTCAGCATTGCTGAGCAGAGGGGAAGGATCACCTTCCTTGCTGGCCTTGCTGGCCACTTTCTTCTAATGTTCTTATGATTATAACTTACAGTTATGATCAGAAATTTGTCCTGGTATCTAAGCCTAGGCTGGCAAATTCAGTCAATAGCTAATGTGCAATTGGGACAGTGTAAAGGATCCTTTCTGCCCTGGTTAATGCTCAAAATGAATTGTCTTCTCATAAAGGGATCCTGTTCTTTAATGGTTTTTGCAGTTTTGCCGCTGGTCGGCTCAAACGAATTAATGTTTGTTTTGTATAATACACTGATATGCTGCATCTTCTGAAAGCTGTGTACAGCCTTGGCTTCACAGTAAGGCTACAAATAATGCTTTGAAGGAGCACACCTTTCTCTCAAGTAGTGATTGTAACATCCTCACCTTTCCCCCCACTGTGCAGTGAACCACAGCACTGTGGCTTCTTTCTTTTGAGGGCTATGTTGTAAACCCTTCTCCAGCACAGGGCTTGTGCAAGGGGAGGGAAAATATGCATCTCTCTGCAGGATTCTCAGCTGTGGCTGCTGCTCTTAGAAATATGCCCAGAGCAGCTGAGTTGGTTTCATAGCCATTTATCTGTAGCTTCTCTCACTGCCCTCTTCTACACTCAAGGCTCAACTAACTAAATGCCTTTAGAAATGCTATTATCTCCTGTGCTCTCTGGGGCCAGGAGCAGCGTGAAGATTTATCATCTGGAACAGGAGGCTTTATTTAGTTCTGTAAAGCAGAGAACAGTTAAAAAAAGAACAAAAAATAAACCAAATGCAAAACTCTCTTTAAATCTCATGTCCTTTCTTTGCTCTCTCCAATCTGGGAATATATATGTATTTGGTTTTGTAATATCATTAAATACTGTCACATGAGGAAATGGTTAGAGGAGATATACCTCCATCTCTAAAATAGGGATTGAACATCCAAATGGCCAGGATACGTTTCTAATGTAACTAAGTTGTGTAATTCATTTCCTGAAGAGCATTAGACAGGGGACCAGATATGATTCTCCAGTACAGATTTGATTTAAAGGATACCACTGCTGGTTTTCACTAAATACAGCAGAATTCATACTGCCTTTTTATCTGAGAGGTGCTGAACGTGCTCACAAATTTTCTCTGCATGCAGGATGCAGTGCTAACAGTCTAGGCTAGATCTGTGCCTGAGCTCACCATCTATATTCACTGGCTCATCAAAAAAGTCTGATTTAGCATACATAGAACACTGGGAGAAAAGGATGTGTGTCTATGTGTTTATCTGGATCTGAATATTTAAATTGGGATATTTTTGATACTGTTGGTATTCTGCATTTACCATCTCAGCAGTGAATGTGACTGTCAGTACTGTTGCAGACAGGCAGCTTGGCAGCATAACAGGGCCATCCAGCATGTGGAAAACCCTTTGCTCCACTTGTAACTACTGCTTGGTTTTCTATTCATCTCTCATTGTGGTGCCTCTGCGAGCCGTGGCATCACACCTCAGGAGGTTCGGAGGTGTGATCGGGCAGGGTGAGCCTCCTTCTGGAGCCCTTACATCTGTACTGCAATTTGTGTGAAATAAATAAACTGTCAGTGGGACTGAATTGTTTTCTTTCCTTGTGCAAAATCAGAGATGGGAACAGCTTCACCACTTTGCTCTTTCTCTTTTTATCTTCTCAGTGCGTTTCACTTGTTACTGCATTTTCCTTACCCTTGCTCTGTCAGGTAGTTTCAGATACACAAGTTTCAGATACACAAGTGAGAACTAATTTTCTTGTGAAATTTATTACATCTTCTGCTTCTAATCAAGCCAGAAAAATAGAACAGCAGACTTCCTTCTATAATCCTGTTCTCTCCATTCCAGTCCTGACTGGAAACCAGAAGTACAACAAGGAGGAATGCAGAAAAAAAAAAAGTTAAAACAAATGTTCTGGAATCTCTAAAAAGAGCGTGGGGTTTGGCCTGAGGCGATGGCTCAGGGTTATGGTGGAGGCTTGAAGGATTCTCCCATCTCTCAAGTGTTTTTAGTTCCCCCTACTTAGTTTTGTTGTTGTTGTTTGATTTTTTGTTGTGTTTTTTTTTTTTTTTTTTTTTTTATTCATCTCTTCCCCTCTTCCCTTTCAAAACCTTNTCCTGTCCTCCTCCATTTCAAGAACTTTATTGCTAGGATGGCAGTATGCACATTTTGCCAAAGTCAATACATCAAGTGTCTGTGCCTAAGGCAGGCTTAGGAGCAGAAATGAGAGGAGCTGGTTTTGATCCATCGAGTCCATCATTCTTCCCTCCTGGCTCGATAGTAAGTTACATACTGCTGCCCAAAGTTTGCTGTGTAAAGCCACAAAAGGATTCCGAGTCAGAAAATTCAATAACTTCAATTTGGGCTCACCCTCCAGACTTGCCAGAACCTAGATGAGAAATGAGATCCTTCTGCAGCCCCACCTTTAGATCAGGTGGGTGCAGGTGACCCAGTGCCTCCTGTTCTCGGGGTGGCAGGCAGAGCACGGTGGTAGTGGCAGCCCCCTGTCACTGCTCAATAGTCTGCTTGAGGCGGGAAGAAACTGATGTGATAAATACAAAGAAGGGCTAGGAGTCCTAATTAGTCTCTAGCCTGCTAAAATACCCATCTGTCACTCTGCTGCAATAATGAGATTTGAGAAGATTAACTGGATACTACTTAGGCTCCTCAGCATGGTAGCTCAGTAAGTGCGTTGCCGTTCGGCTTTAAGCCACGCTTGCAGCAATTACACCCTAAGCAGGTTTATGTCTGGCTAGTGCTTGCATGGGAGTGGCCTAAAAAAATCTGCTACAGGAATGGAGTGGGTGATTCAGAAGATGGCAAGCGTAGTATCTATTCAGTCAAGTTGCTGTCTTGGCATCATTTGGGGAAATGTTTCCATTTGAGCACAGTGTAAAACAAAGACCCCAATGCTTTAAAAAAATCTCTGGTTTATTTTTTTTTCCTAGGGGATAGGGCCTTTTTTATACATGTTCACACTGTGCCGTGTCTTTTCTTTCTCAGAAGCAATTTCTGCTGGAGCTAGGATTTGTTTGTTTGGTTTGTTTTTTTTAATCCAGTGTTCTAAACTGTTATGTAGTGTTGCTCTGCCTGGCTCAACAGCTGCCACCTCCCAGCCTAGAGCTGGGTGGAGTGAGTCTTGCTTTTGCAGTTTGTGAAATATTTCAGGATGTAAGGTGCTCATGAAATTACTGATGTTAGCTCTCGGGCATTAAAGACAGACATGAACTGTGGCTCTGGCTCCTAAGTGCTTTGGAGGCTTATCCCTGCCCTGTTGTTCCCTAATAATTGTTCCCCTCTTAGGATTTTTCATGCACCTTTTACCACAGATTTGAAGTCACTGCGGGATGATGGAAGGATTTAGAAAATGGACAAAGGGTCACAGAAAGGCTTTTCTTTGCAACATTATATACCTATGAAGCAATCTAATTGAGCATTGATAGAAAAAGGGTAAAGGCACATGCATGTTTTCTTTAAGAGAATGGGAAAAATCAGAAAAATGTGTTCCTGCCTCTTAACAGAAAATGTTTACACAGAATGGAAAGATTTTGTATAGTTGTGGTTCAAAGAACAGTGTAGGTGCACCTGACATCAATTCTTGTGCTTAAGAGAGATATTTGATCTTGTAACGTGTCTTTTTTTATCCCTTTCCCCACTCCTGCCTCCTTGAAAAGAGGCTGAGAGCAGTAGGGCTACTTGTTTTACTTCATGGTGATGCCAGTGTGGAGATTGGGACATTCGGTGCAGACCTATCTCTGCAGTGCTTTCAGGTCTTTGGTTCGTCCGTGATGTTGAAAAAACAGAACCTTGGCTGAGGAAGAGAAGGCAGCAAGCACGGCACTGTGTGTTGCTGAGATCTTTGGGTGGCTTTGAGGGCTGTTTGCCAGTTCCCAAGGAACCAACTGCAAACAAACTCCCCTGTATGGCAGGAAAATCTTCTCCCATGTTTGGCGTGATGTCCCGTATCTTTGTTTGAACGGTATGTGTTCCAGGGGCTTCTCCCTTTGCCTCCTCTTCCCCACCCATTCTCGTGTCTCTGCTTCAGGGTGCTGTGATGGCACAGAATCCTCCTGCTAATTGTGGGAGAGAAGAAGGGGTGAGGGCCTTCTCTGACCCTCTCCTCCCCCTGGCAGTTTGCACGTTAATTAGCTCGTCCCCACCAGACAAGCCCGCAGCCCAACAGAGCAGCGATTCAGCGGCTGAACAATGTCCAATTATCCCAGCCCGGGGAGCAAGAGGCCACTCCCTGACACGTGGGTTTCATGTCCCTGGCCAGATAGCTCCTCGAACACACTTGGCCAGGCCAGTAACACTGCTTGGGGAATTTGACACGTGTCAGCAGTTTTGGCTGAAGTGCTTTTGCGAGCTACCAGTAGCACAGTTGTCTGAAATATTGGGAAGAGCTCCACCTGTGCCCTGGGCAGTGCTGTCCTCACCACACCCTGTGCTGAGGCAGTACCGGTGGCTACAGGGGGGAACGTGGACTTTCACGTGTGAAATGAGGTTTTGCACCCTCAACTGAGCATCCTGTATCCTGCATCCAGTTTGGTGGCCTGGCAGAGATGTAAGCAGCTTAAAAGCACACCTTTTTCTCTTCTCTTTGGATTCCAGTGCTTGCACATGAAGGCAGAGCTGCTCCAGTTGGAGTTTGAATTGCATAAAGGAGGTGGCAGGAGACACATTGATGGCATGCCACAGGCTATGGCAAGCTCTGTTCCTGCCACTGTCTGACTCAGAGACCTTAAGGCATTCCTTCGTTTTCCACATCCTACCCCTCTCAGTGATTAAATCATGCTGGCATCATCTTCTTTTTGGTACAAAGTTCTCAGTATTATTGTTGCTTATTATTATTATGAAATGTGAGGAGCCATACCTGTTTTCATCACCCAGAACTGAAAAGTAGGCTCTTGCAGCTATGGAGTGCCACACTGTATGACAGTGAGTAGAGAAAAGCATAGTACTCACCCAACTTGACTGTCTCAGGCAGGCCCCTTACCAAGAACCTCGGAGGTGTGAGGATCACCAGGGTGGCATTACAAACCCAGAATGAAAGGTTGCTAGTGCTTCCTTCTGAGGTGGTGAGGTCTCTGCCCCAATACGTAAAATTTTAGTTTTTAAGAGAACATGATGGCCATTTACCACCTAACCTCTGGGGCTAGGAAATGGAAAAAACAATACAGCATGTATCTGAAATAGCAGAAGAGATTACCCTAAACTGGAATTTGGCCAGAATGCTGTCCTTAGTTCTGCTAATCTTGCAAAAAAAAAAAAAAACAAACAGAAAAGAAAGAAAAAAAACTGCTAGAAAGAATTTCTGCAAGTCTGCAATCTTCATTTTATAGTTTCTGATTTAGAAGGGACAATATGCAATAAAACAGGTTTCTTTTTGCACACCGTGGGACATGGCTCATTACTGGCTTGTGGATAGGACTGGCCCTTACAAGGCATCAGCAGCAGCTTCAATTGATTCTCCTTTTGGGACCAGGCCCAGTCTTAATTTATGGATAGAAGCTAATGGTAACACATCCAAAGAAATAGGTGGCAGAGACATGGAAAAGGACACCAGAGGGGATGGATGGGGAATAAGAGTAAAGGTGGAGAGTAGAAAAGCATGAGAGGAAATTCCAATATGCTTGAAACAGAGGAGGCGGAGGTTGGAAAAATTAGTCTGAGAGGAAAATTGGCTGTATTGGAACAAACAGAGACTTACAATGAATGGTAGAAGAGAGAGAACTGTAAGTGGGAACAAAATTCAAAATCCTGGCAGCTTTGGTAGTAGGGGTAGAGCAGATGAAGAGATCCTTTTCTGGGTACAGACATTTGAAGGATAGACAGGAGTAAAGGAACATGCTCACAGTGCCAACAACTCCTGTTATCTAAAACTCCTCTTCCAGATTCTTACCCAAAACCAAGACAGGGCAAGAGGTAAGATAATCACTTCTGCCTCCTTTTGACCCTTGAAGCAAGCTTGGCTTTTTAAAATGCAGGAAGATGACATTGAGTTACTACATTATGAGTGATGCATTTTTTCATATGCTAACTACATTTTTTCATTTCCCTTTTGGTGTCTAACTGATGTTAAAATGAGCTTCAGTCTCTAATCAGTTCCAAAGTCCGTGGATGTGAGCAAGAGCAGCTTTGTCTTGCTTGGCTAAGTTTTCAATACTTAATGTTTAAATGTGCTCATCTACATCACCTGCCTCATCTTCCTTTGCTTTGGAAGCCTGTGCTATGAATGAAAATGTCTCTGATTTTACAGTCTCCAACAAGTTCCTGCTTTTAGATCATCCAGTTCATCCACCTTTGAGATAGACTTGTGCAAGGCTATGAACTTAGCCTGGCATTTTTTTTCCCTCTGAAACACATCAGCTGTGTACTACAATCAGGATACAGGCTGTGGCCTGAAGTGTGTGGCTCAGCTGTATTGGCTTTAGAGAACTGCAAAGGCAAAGAGATGATTGACTTGTATGGCAGTACTGTAGCTATCAAAATGTAAGGAAGTTTGATTAAATATGATCTCAACGCCCTTTTCCTGCAACACCCCTTCTTGTGTTTGCAATGTGTTTGTTAGTGTCTCAAAGCCCTTAGTACAGTGAGATCCAGGAGTAAGAAAGACAAAAGAAACACAGTCCAGAAACACAACTTCTGGGCATATGCCTTTGAAGAAATGTAGTGCATTAAAGGATTTTTTCTTTTGTTGCTTCCTCTTTCGTTGCTTCCTCCAATCTTTGTTATTCCCAGCAACAATTGTATTTACTTACTTCTTCCCAAACCACTGGACAGACAGGGGCTTCATCAGAGAGCGGTTTAGCCGGAGTGGGCAAAACAATGGGGCTTTAATCAGGGTGCCTCCAGCAGCCACTGCTGGCCAGAGGTTTCTCTGAATTCCCAACATGGAACAGTTGTCTCTTTCATGAAGTGCCTGTGGGATGAACACAGGATTGCTACACCCAAAGCATTTTCATGCAGCAACGGCTCTCTGAAAGGAAGCGCTGCCGAGGACACTGCCTGCAACGCCCCAAGCTACTGGGGCAACCAGTATGAGAGAGTCTTTTTTCCAGGCCTGGGCTGTGTTTGCCTTCCATATGCAATCTGTAAATAGCTCAAGTCTGGAAAGGGTTTAGGAAAGCATCTAACTTTTCTCTTAAAGGAGAAAAAGAAAAAAAAGG
>VYZS01096700.1:698-20955 GCA_013400695.1 Neodrepanis coruscans
TACTTAATCTGATCTTTTCAGAGACATGAGGATTGTCAATTCTCTTTTTAACTGAAAAGGATTTTTTATATATATGTATAAAGAAATTTACTTTCATATTATTTTTGCAACAACCTAAAACCCCTTTGCTAAGTGGCTTTAAGTCACTTAAAACTTGGGTTTTTTTCACAACAGCCAAGTGTGGTGCATTATAGAGCTGCAGCTATCAAACTATCACTGCTAAAAGTATATGGTCACCACCTCCCCACAGAGGTTTAGAGGCCAGGTCTGCATTCCCTACACTCACACACACAAATTCCCAGTGGAATTTGGACCTTCTGCTGAATTCCTGCTTCTCCAAGGACAAAAGCTGATATAACATGTGCTGAGTGCCAGTGCTGGGAGTCAGCAGTGTCCTCACTGCTCTGTGTGTTGTGAATGCACATTCCCAGGACCTGTTACTACCTGTAGTTATGATGAATGAACTGTAAAGGAGTAGGGAAAAGACAGCTGTTGTTCAGGCTTTTTTTAAACCCAGACAAAAATCCAAGTTTCTGCCAGGCAATCTGGTATTCCTTGACTAAAAGTGGATGCCAAGCAGATGTTTTGAAATTTCCATTGGGCTGGACGTTTATAATTCTCATAATAAATCATAATGTAAAACTAGTGCATAGATATGTTAAAATTTCAATATTTATTGTGTTGCAAGTGAGTAATTTCAGCATTAAAAAATAGAGCAGAATAAAGCTCACCTTTTGAGCTGTCTGGAAAACAAGCCTTGTCAAAGTTGTCCTTCAGCAGCAGCCAGGAAGGACAGTTTTCTACTTGAAAAGGAGGTTGCATCAGCTCCTCAGATTTTTCCAGCAGTTTATTAGGAAGTTTTCCATGAAGCTCAAGAACTGTGGGGAGAGTGACCCTTGGGAAAAGGGGCAAAACTATCCTAGAGAAGATCTGCACAAGCATCTGTCCTTGTTGAAAGCTTAACCCTGAGGCTTGAGAGTAACTCCTCAGCCTAAAGTGTCTGAGTACAGAAATTCCATATGTTGTATCATATAGAGAGGGAGGTGTCCCTAAGTGCTGGTGGGATCACAATCCCTCCTTCCAAAGGAAGGATTTAACATCCAAACATGTTGCACAGCATTCAACAGACCAGCACATGAACCCTCTAAATACCAAAGACTGTTTTCCATCTAATTGGCAAAGCAATTTTGTGACAGAATCAATGAATGACATTGCCAAGCAGCTGGTGACACAGTGACATGGTGTGCAGAGGTTTGTCTCTTAAATTCATTATCTGGAATATTTATCAAAGTCCAAACAGACTTTCAATGCTGATAACATGCTTTACTGTGTTACTTTGGCTTCCCCTGTTTGAATTTTGTTCCAATTCTTTCCCCCACCTCTGGCTTTCTAGAAACCCAAATATGTTTTAATAAAGCTGAAACAGCAGCAATAATACAGTTTGTGTGGCAAGTAGTGATCAGCTTAAAGCACTCACATATCTTTTGGAACTGTGTTGAAAAATCTGTACAGTAATTTTACTTTCAAACATATCAACATGCATGAAACTGAGAAATAAGAACCTTTTCAAAATGCTTCATTTTGCAAAGCTGGAATAAAACAACTCAGTCTCAGCTATCAATTAACATACAAGAACAGAAGAGCTGGGATAAAATACAGCCACCACAGTAAAACAAAGAGATGTCTCTCCTATTGCTCCAAGAAAATTGTCCCATCAATCTGAACACTGGTCAGTCATTCCCATCAACACTGGAGTTCTTAGAAATGCATCAGAAGCACAGTGAGGTTTTGCTTTGGACTGGACTAGAGCCTCTCTGATAGTTCTCAGGCCTTCAAACAAAACCACAAATTCAGATTACAGAATCCAACACCATGGAAGGAATGGAAGCATCCAACGCTTTGTACAGGTTTAAAACAAAAAAAATCCCCATTAGAAGCTTATTTGTCCAACAATTCTCTTTTTTGGTTTNGTTCTTTTTGTAGCACCCCACACATCCAGTTTCCCAACCATGGCATGATGGTGATATAAGTAAGAATAACAGTCCCAGTCAGTGTGTTGAGCCACAGCTCTGATATTCCTAAAAGGCTCTTTGTGGCATCCCAGTAACCAACACCAGTCTGACAAGACACGTGTGTGCCCTCATAGAGGTGATTCCCACCCAGCCCACAGTGAAGGTGTGCACACACAGNAACAGAGAAATAAATGTCCAAGTTCCTCAGTCTTTATATGTGCTCACTGTGCCTGTGCATTCCATGCAGAGAGCTTTGGGTTTGTCAGTCACTGAGGGGGATGTGCAAGAGCTGCTCCTTAAAACACTGGCAGAACATCAGCCACGGAAGGAGACTAATGAGAGAGGGAAGGGAAATGACTTTCAAATACCTCCTGCCCACTGTGCCATTAGTGCCTAACCCAAAAAGCTGCATTCACCTTCTTTGCATTGGGAGGAAATCAAATGAGAACCTTTTGTTCCAGCATTTATAAAATGAGATACAAGAGTGTCTGTGGTGAGAGCTCCCTGTACCAGTGAGCTCAGCACTCATTTAGTCTGAGACTGCTTTGTATGAGCCAGGCAGGATCTCAGAAATGAGAAGGGCAAAGGGAAAAGAGATGCTGAGGAAGGAGTTCAGAAATAAATACGAAGGGAAGGGAAGGGAAGGGAAGGGAAGGGAAGGGAAGGGAAGGGAAGGGAAACTCAGGTCCTCAAAAACAACATCTACAGTGTCTATTGAGAGTAAGTTGGGACCTTCCAGTGAGGCCATATCCCAGGATAGATTTCCATCATATGTTTGANCCACCCAGCCCACAGTGAAGGTGTGCACACACAGATAGAAACACAGCTCTGGATTATAGGAAGAAAAAAGGGGTATACATTTCAGATTGCAGGATAAGTCCCCTGAATTTATTTAGTTTTTGCCCTCTACAGTTGTCTCAGCTCTCAGAGACAAAATAGTTACTTCCTTACATTACTCTGAGAGTTTAATTTTAGCATTTAGGAAGCAAAACCCTGACATAGAAGTATTGCATTTAATGTGCAGCTACCATGAAATTCAGCCTAATGGGAAAGAACAGGAACTATTTAAAGTGTATTGCAAGGATGAATATATTTGCCTATTCCTTTCTGTTTCTGTCACCCAGAATCACCACATGAAAAAACACATTCCTGCATCTTTCTTCCTCTCTCTTTCTCTTCCTTGTGCTCTCCTTTCTTGACTGACAATGATTTTTTTTCCTTTTAAATCCACTTGGATCAGAAGCTGAACCACTGCTAAGACTCAACCAAAGCACTGTACTGCATTTACTCAAGGGAAGCTGCCCTGGGAAGCAATGTATGGATTTGTTCCAGTTGAGAAAACAAGCTAATATTTCCCTTGCTCTAAGAGGAAATCAAATATATAATCCTTGCTCAAGGGTTAACCATGCATTGCTCAGAAAATACACTTGGAAAACTGCTATTGGCCTGTAGCACTTCAGATGTACTTGCCTTCATCTACTCCTTTTCCAATTCTCCAGCCAATCATTCTGCTACTTTTTTTAAGGCTGTTATTACCTATCTAGAGACTTTCCTGACACCATGAGAAAGTATTATTAAAGGGCAAAATTCTGCTTCACACTTAAACATACATTTTCATGGGGACCAAGGAATTTGCCCCACTAAAGCCAAAGATAATCATAACCTGTGAAATCCCTGCTTCCAGTCCCAAGGGTTACATGACTGGAGGCTTTTAAATCAGAGAAATTGTCTTTTATGACATTTGCTATTTCTCATTTCATTATTAAAGTAATTTAACACTGCACAGATCCAGTCAACCAGGATGGTTAAAACAATCTTGTCAGGAGGCTGTTGAGGATACTATGAACACTTGGATTTTGGGACAGTTGTTGTCAGAAAAGCAAATTTCAAGAGAGGCCTGGTACTGTTATTTGATTATATCAACATAACAGCTTGAAATATTAGAGATTGAAAACCAACTTTTACCTGACAAATGCATTCTTTGTTTCCATTCATTTCATTAGATGCATTTTTAAAGTTATTCCAACTAAGGAAAAGGCACCTACAATTCACAATTCTCTCACAAATTGGTATCCAGGCTTCTCCTGGTCCTTGCAGACAGTTGCAGGGAAGATGCACAGACCCTCTGAGGGCAGTTTACCTGCTCCACAGTGTCAGGGACAGGCAGGGACTCAGGATTCCACAGAGGTTCAACCTGCCCTGGAGATGCATCCCGGCTCTTCTTACTGCCCAAATGGGAGACAAGAAAGCACTAATTCCTAAAACAAGCTCCAAAGTGAGTTCTAAAAGTGGGTGAATACTCTTCGTCTCTGTGATGCTGTTATGGACCACTGAAATACCCAGGAAAACCTATTTTTAAGCAATCATTGAAGGAAGCACAAGGGGAAGGCAGGGTGGAGGCTCTGTCTGACGGGAAAGATTCCAAACTCAGGAGACCCAAACTGCCCTGTGTCTGCCAACTTCCTTCTGAGAAGTCATTTCACCTTCCTTTAATGTCACTTCTTCACATAGCAAATGGATGTAACTCTATTTGTCAGCTTTGAAAATTGTTTTGTTGTAGGCACCCCAGCACAGCTGTGAAGAAACAAAATAATATTCCTTATATTCAGGAATATTTTATAGTAAAAGCTTCTCCACTAGGAAAAAGACTTAAGCATCCCAAAAAACAATAAAGGAAGGGGGGAAAGGAAAAGAAAATCAGCATCCACTTTGGGACAGCTTAGTAAATCAGTTCTTAGTCTTGTACTAAAGACATAAAATTGAAATTAGTAGTTCTGAATTCACTGCTACCTGTTACTCTTATTTCTTCATCTCTTGCTCAGCCACAAGTGACCTCCAGAGAGGTGGAGCACTCATGGAATTTATTAGTTTAGTAGGAGAATTTAGGTTGTTGTGGAAATCACTCTTTACTCTTTCCATGCTACAACAACATGCAGCCTATTACATAGGAAAATGTTGGTGTTGGGCTGGCTATAAATTCATATATTACCTTATCAAAGGTAATGACAGCAACACCCTCCTCTCTTGCAACTTTTATTTCTCCTTTCTAAGGGTTAATTTGGAAGACTGCTTCTTCCAGTGCTGTTATGTTAATTCAGCATGTTATTCCTCTTTTATTTGCTAAGTTTTATTTAGTGCATATTGTGCTGCCTGCTAAGGGTCAGTATTTGTTCATTTTGCTTGATATAGAAAATCCTTCTGACATATGACCAACTCTTGTAAGCAGAAATGAACAATGGACATAATTGCAACAGCCCTCAAGTAACTGCTAATTAGAGCAGAACTTTTCTCTGTGTTCTACATCTCTAATTTGACAACATATCTTCTCATAGGCACGTGACTAAAAAGAACAGGGGATTTAGGAAGTGAGCAGGGACCCCCAAGCAGAGATGGCAGTGCCAGGTCCTCCTGCAGTGGGACTGTCATTCTGGTGATGACCTGTAAACCCAGAAAATGCTCAATTCTGTTAAATAACAGCTATTTTCAAGATAGATGTAGTAACAGGAAATGATCTGACAGGATAAAATCATGGCAAGTTCTGTTTCATAGTGAGAAATGATCAGTGATATTGTTATATTTTAAAATATATTAACATATTCCTGTGAATGGTTGCCTTTTTTCAGGAAGAGAAGCCAAAGTTTAAAAGGGAAGTTTATATCAAGGCAACTGCCAAAGGCTGCTCTTTAAACCTGCACAGCCAAGGGGCTGTTCTAGTTAAAGGAGTCCTTGATGTGTCTTTTCATTCATGTGTTGTATGAAGTCAAAAAAAGCTATTTTAAAACATTTCAGTACTTTTTATTTTAATGCTTCTATAATAGAAACTTTCAAAACAACAAGAGAAGGCCAAACAGTATCAGCAAGGCAAAACACTCCCTTGCAATGTTAATGGGTAAAACTTTAGAAGCTGCACCTCAGTGCCCCCTGAATTGGAACATTTTATAAGAATAAAATTCAAAATGCATTAACAGTGGGCAAACTAGACACATAAAGCACCTTCCTGAATTGAGGCCTAATTTCTTTGTCCACAGCTCTTTATAAATAAAGAACAGAATCTGGTCTTTGGCACATTAGCTTTATGAAGCATGAGTTAGTGGAAAACATTATATACTATAGGCTTGAGAATTAAATGAAAAATACAGAAGAAATAGAAAACAGTCAGCAGGGCCAGGGGGCATAAAGCCTCCTTGAAATCCTAAATTCAAATATGCCCTGAGTCATAACTGAAATAATGTGCTTGGTTTCATCTGAGTGGTGAACAGAAGAGACTTGTTCCTATCATTCCCTTGCAAGAGAAGTGTTTATAGCTGCCAGGCTTGAGGAAATAATGGCAAATAAATGCAGATTCTATATAAATACACAAGCAAGGTAGGACAAAAATGTAGATAATGGTAGATATTCTGATCTATCCACTGGTGACTCTCATAAACAACAGTAATTCACAGACTAGTAAATGATGTTTCTAAATGAAGGAAACCCTGATGACACCCTCCTTGGGGAGAGAAGTAGAAGTAATCACCTCCATCCTTCTGTGTGGGAGAGCCAGGGAAATGCCCAAAGCAGGGATGTGTGAGAGCAAGACTAAAGAGTTCTGGGTCCAACTCAGATAATGCTCCAGGCCAAACACACCGACTCCTTCACCAGCTCTGGGACAGGCACTTGTTACAGGGGGGAAAGATTCTTTGCTGGGAATTAAAGCATCCTTTTAGTGCCTTCATTTTCCATGGATTCATTTGTCTGGCACAGGAGTGCTGGGTCAGTCTGAGGTGGAATTCCAGGTCCCTCTGCCTTCTGGGTCTGTTTGGTGTCTGTAGGTGGGCTCTGCCTCCAAATCATGGGCTCTGCTGCCCTGAGTCAAAGTGGTTTGAGCCTCTGCTCTACAACCCTGTGTCTGCCAAGGGGCCAAAGGGGCCAAAAATGCGTCCAGGATCAAATGGGGGTGGGAAAGGTTTTTATTCCCACCATGGCCACAAGATGTTGGGAGTGTGCTGTCCTGCATGAGGGGCAGGAGTGGGCAAGGCTGGCACTGCTCCCCCTGTGCCTCCACCAGTTCTGCTGCCAAGACCAAACACAGCCACCCTGGGGATCCTCCCAGCAAAGGGAAATGTCACAACTGACACAATGTTTGCGGTAATAAACTGTGTTGGCAAAACTCTCCTGGATGTCACCAAAATGTAAATGAACTCGGCTGACTCAGGGAAGCAATCTCCAGAAGAAAGAGACACAGAACTTATTTGCATTTAGCAGGGGATTACAAATATCACTGTTCTCTCTCCTCCTCCCAGGCTGAAGCTGTTGGCTCAGTGTCAGCAGTGCAGAGCTGCGTTTCTCTTTCTTGAAACTTGTTTAATGCCATGAGGATAAGGAGTGTATCCCTTGGCAGAACCTCTTTTCCACACAGATTTTGCTGAAGGAATCCTGATTTTCAGTGCTGGAAATATGTAGAAGTAAATAATTGGTGCAGAAACAGAGAGATTAATCACTTCCATAAAATACACTGAGGTTATTCCACGAGCTCATGTTGGGCTACAAACATGTTTGTGCTCCAAATACTAAGCTGGAAACAGGAGGCAGCACAGGCTTCACAAAGTACTACAGAACCCCCATTCTGGAAATATCAAAAAGGACAGAAAGTTTGCCTGATGAAAAAAAGCATGAATGATACAGGTCTAGTGAAACATCTTGATTTTTGTTGTCTGGAGAAAGGAAACATCATCAGAATAAAGACAAAATACCCAAAGTTAGGAATGTCATTTACATCTCCCACTTTTTAAGGAATGTAAAGCAAAATATCAACAATCTAAGGACATAACTCTCATATTTTTGCCATAAAGAATAAATAGCACAGTAATCTTCACTGCAGAAGAGAGGAAATAAAAAAAAAAAATTAAAAAAACCTGTTTCCATAGCAAGTCTCTTTATTCCTACTTTCTATTTTCACATAACTCATGTAATATTCATTAAAAATAATTGCTTGGCTTAAGGAAACAGTGTTCTGGTAACTCATCCCCCTTTCACAGGTCTTAGCAGGTACAGGGAAAATCTGCAGAAACACAATGTGACCACACAGAGCATGAGACAAAGCATGTGCCACAGAAAGTGTCAGCTGGGTTTAATGTAAATCACAAGGAAATTCAGGGAAGAGCAGAATTAAGTCAACAACCAAAAGGACAAAGCACCTCTCACACATTTGGTGTGTCCTTCACTGGTGCCACCAGTGTCCTCAGAGGGCTGCATGAGTCCCTGATGGCCCTCCCAGGGCAAACAAAGGGATCTTCTGACAAAACAGAGGGAAATATCTGACCTGATACAGGTCAGCACATGATTTCATGACTGAACAAGCCAACAAAAAGGTTCATGTGTGCTAAAATCATGCAGCTGGTGCTTGAGAAACTGCCTTGTGTCGTGAGCAATGCTAAATATCCTCAAGGTTTAGTGCTGGGCTACTGTTAATGTCATGCCTTCCTTTTGAAATGGGAGCAAGCATTTAGACTTTAGACCATCTCCTGGTACATCATCTTTTCTAGTGGGACAGAAAAAAGCCCTGTTGGATGTGTAGGTGTTAAATCTCCAGTCATGTAGCTGTGCATTGCCAGCACCACGTCCTCCCCACTGTGTGGGCACTGTTTGTTCTGACAGGGGAGCTGACACAAAATAAGTCCACAGATTCTCCTTCTGTAACCCAGAAAAGCCATTTGTCTGGTTAGAGAGGGAACCACAATGCTCTGCTACACGTTAAGGAGAAAAAGGGAGCACTTGGAGCATCAGAGTTGTGTGGGGACAGCTCAGCTCCCAGCAGTTGTTCTGTCCCAGAACAAGAAGCCTCCTCATCTCCTAAATAATAATAAACCAAAATAAAACATGCCCCAAAGTCAGCATCTCTCCTACCACACTATGGAAACTTGGAAATCTTGCTGCATTCTGCCAAGTGGCAGTGAAAGAGTGAAAGAAGCCTAATTTTATCCGTAGAAATTGCCAACAAGAAGGAGAAGAGCTCTTTATTAAAGGATGATATTAAGGCTGACATGAGGCAAACTGATTCTGTATTAATCTTAATTTGGGATCCTAGCACAGCAACTGCTTCTGGTAATATAGATATACACACACTTGTAGGAGACAGAGAAGGGTTTGATGCATTCATATTAAATTATCTTGAGTAAGGATCCAAAAGGCAGTGTTTATAAAGTAAATAAAGCCTTGAAATTATATTTCTCTGCTTAAAATTGCTTTTAAAGTTTAGGAAAAAAATATGATTAAGATCAAAAGCAATTTGTCAAAATATTACGAAGAATTAAAACTTCACTGAAAAAATACAACCAGAACAAAAAAAAAGTATAATTCCAATCTAATTAAATAAGATTACAAATAATGATTACAGATACATTTCTAATTTATAGATGAATAGTTAATCTGGTCTCATACCATGGTCATTATGCACCTACATCAACCTTCACATTGTAGGAATGTAGTTTTGAAAAGGGTGAGCATTCCCCCTGGAATCCCCATGGACATCCTGCTCCCTGGGAATTCTTCCTCAGGGACATGTCTGCTGCTTTGTAATTTCATGTTTGGGAATAACTGAGAGATGAGCAGATAATTCAGCCTGTGCACAAGATCATTTGACTGGACAGTGTATTGATTCCTCCTGTAGTGGCTCAGGAACTGCTGGTGATGGAGGTTTGTTCAGAGAGAGGAGAAATGGTGTAAAACACATTACAGGGTATCTGTGCTTCATCAGGGGTATCTACCTCACAGACAGGCAAAGAATAAAAGAAGAAATCCTGTGCTAAATTAATCAGAGGGAATAGAACCCTACTCCAGTCAGGAATCACCATGACAAATATTATAAATTAATGCATTAATCCTTGTTCATCACTTTTTATCTCACTCTCATCAGGGTTGGTATGTACATGTTGCTCTTTACAGAGCTTTTGGGTAATCAAAGACTGATAAAGGAATGAACACACACATTGTCAGAATATCTGTAATCTCACTTCAGGCAGGGTTTATCTCCAGATAACGCAGGAGGTGAACAGGAGCAGTGACTTTCCTTTCTGAACCAAAAAGCTCAGTGAACACTCTCAGCACTTCCTGAATCAACAAGGTTGCCCACACCTCCCCAGGCAGTCAGTGCCTGCAAGCCCAGGTATATTGTTAGCAACCAGACCATCTGTTTTGATCAGCAACCCTGTTTTCCTCAGCCCAGCCCTAAAATCTGGTATTTTAGGAAACTGTGCAGCAGCTGCTCCTTCAAAAAATCTGTGATCTCCTTCCCAGAAGGACTTAACAAGATGGTATTAACAAGTGACACAGTAAATATGAATCCATCAATTATTTTAATAATCCAAACAGCAGGATATTTCTAGTTTCATATGCTGTGAGCTCAAGGCAGGTCAGGGGATCTAAAGTCAAGTCCCTGCACTAAATGCTGTTCAGCCTTTAGAACAAATTGTGGTAGGACAGCATGGACAGGCTGAGCATTGTAAGGATGTAGAGGCAGCTCCAGAAAACACAGGGATTATCCTTGTTAACATTTGTAGGACATTTCTCCAATTAATATCAATGCAGAGCCCATCTAGAGGGCAGTAGGGGTTCAAACAGGGGTTTATTGTTGCATAGACTTGTACTTTCCTCAGGAAAGAATTGCAATGTGTCCCTTTATCTTCTGTAGCCCAAAAAAGCAAACAAACCAACCCCAGCAAACAAACAGCAAAACCACACACAAACATACAAGAAAACAGCCCACAGAAGCCATCAAACCAAGAAAAAACACCTTCTCTTACCAACTCACAGCAGAAGGCAGGACCTCTGCCTTCCCCAAGTCATGGACAGCACAAAGCTGTTGCAGTTTCCAGACACCCCCACCCTGACTGAGAGCCCTCAAAAGACTCCTTGTGATGCACAAGACAAGAATGAGGAATTAAAGGAACTATCCAACACATGCAGAGATTTCAAACCTCTCCCATTCCCATGTTTGTCATCAGGGGCAATGGATACTTCAGACTTTTTTAAAAACATAAATAATTAAAACAATCAAAAAAGTATCCACTTTCCATTGCCATTCTAACTGGGCATTTTGCCAGTATAATTATATTTAGGATATGCTACGAAGTTCATGGCTTTATAAATTCAGAGCAGCAGTTGAACAGTTATTTCTCAGAGGTAACATAGATTTAAACATTGCTTTGAGGCAATGGGGTAATTCTGAGTTCACATCTTCTCTACAGCAGATCAACACCAACTGTTAGCTTTTTAATAATTAATATGAGGCTCATCTCAGTTTTTTTACTACTTCACTTTCCATCAGGAGTCCAGGATTATTTTCCATTGGTTGTTATTACATCCAGTCCAATAACCATCATGGTTAAAGCACAGGAGCTTTAAAGAGAAAACAGCCACCTTTTTAAAGCTTATTTTTGTTCAGTCTCAGCAATCTGTCATTGCACTGCTCTTGCTTTAAGCAGTTGAGGTTCAGGGTTTCCAGAGTGTGTCAGAACCATTTTTCTCCTTTTATTACATTCGGTGCTACATCCTTCCCATGAACAAACCTTTTCCAGAGGAGCATTCACTTTCCTGCAGCTCACACACTGTATTTCTACTGTGACATATAAAATAGGAGCTATTTTCATGTTGTCAGTTTCTTCGCAAAAAAAAAAAAAAGTCATTGTGCAATTTGCATTTGTCTAATGGAAAGAATATAAAATTTCATCTTTCTTTCAGTCTTTGGATGTCTCTTAATCTGGTTGTTCATACACCAGAAACTGGAGAGGTTCATCTGTTCGCATCAGAACTGAAGCAGCAACTTATCCAGGTACCTCATGCAACTATTAGTCCACAAATCTAAGCTTATCAATCTCTTTGAGATGATAAATTGTGCTGATGTGAACCCTTTACATTGCCCTTATCTTGAAGGACTTGCTGAGTTCTGCTGTAACAGAAGATTTGTTTTTGGTAGGGAAGATGTTCAATTAATTTGAATAGAAGCACCTTCACTGGCCACATCACATGAGTCCTCTCAGCCTCCTTTAGCACCTGACAAGGAAACATTTCTCTGCCAGCACACAGCAAAATGAATAATTAATGCAGGTAAAAGCAAACTGAAGAGATTCCTTATTTTTTTTTTCTTGGGGGGGGAGGGGATTCCTTTTTAATTTGTTCATCAGCAGTTTCTCTTAGCAAAGATGTACATTAAAATCTTTTGGAGTCCTGTGTGATCAGGACAACCAGGGACACAAATTATTTCCTTTTCTATTACAAAGCTGTTCATATCTTTCTCCATGTACTCACCCATGTACTTGAAAAGGGATAGAGGAGGATTTGACATAAGCTTGGATATTTGTTTCTCTACCAAGAATCTCATGGTGTTGCTAAAAATCTTTTTTTTCCTCCAGTGGGTAAATGGGAACAATTTAACAGACACATTTCCACTATGAATATTAGTAGAAGAACAGCAACAGTCAGTGACTTTTAAGACAGACTAAACTTCAGGAAGGTGGAAGCTGGATGGTGACTCTGGATACCCTGGATACCCCTAAAAGATATTTTCCTTAGAACCATCCCTGCAGGGCACACTTGTTTTCTGGGATTGAACCATTTTCTGGTCCTTTTTGTTCAAAAGGCCACAAAAACTAACCAGCCTTAAAACCAGCCAGTGTTCCAGGTTCTGACAGTGTCCAGGATGCTCTGTGAGCATCTCAGGGGTTCTAATCCATGTGCAACACTGGTCATTACAAAGGGATTGATAAATCTCTTGGATTCAAAATTTACTCAGCTTTCCCATAATGTGTAATTATTTAAGTGGATTATAATTTCAGAAACTGTGCCCACAGAAAAAGCCCAGGTTCTTGTTCTGGCCTCACTCTGCTCCTTCTATTGTTATTCCCACTCAGTCTCACTCGGTGGCAATGCAGAACAGTGCACATTGAATTTCTGTTTTCATCAGAAATATTTCCTCCTTTAAACAGCCTTTGAAAATAAATAGGTTAATTTTAGGAACAGGGAGGAATACCTGCAGCCTAGCCTTTCACTTGCCTGGGAGGGAAATGGTGCTAGTAAATTAAATGATTCTCAGGGTGTCTGTAAAAATCAGCCCTTCTTGGCAATGTCTGTCTGGGGACACCTCAGGCTCTCTCTGACCTCCCAGCTGCTGCAGCTACACTTATTTGGGAGGATGATGTTTGGTTTTGAAGTCCTTCCTCTGCCACCTCAAATGAAAGAACAGCCAATATCATATTGTTTAGAAGAAGGGACTGTGTGCAACCTATAAAATGAACTATATAAGCAGCAGAATGTGCTACTTCAGGAGAAACCCCCCAGTCTCTCACCTGGGGGAGTCACTTTTCCAGCCCTTCAGTGGTGTGTTCTCTCCTTTTTAGGGCTGAATAAGCTCTGCTGGGCAAAGATAAATAAGGGAGAAGGCAGAATGGATGTTGGTACCAAGCAGCCCATGGACACTGCACAGATACCCATGCAATGGTTTTGGGCTCTGTGGCAAGTCCTGCTCTCCCATTTACCAATCCTTTAACCAAATGGGTCTTCTAGAATAAGCAACAGGGATTTTTCCCCCCATTTTTTAAATAGTGATGTTTTGAGTATTTAATTCCACAGTTCTTTCCATGTCCTTGAATTTCAGTGGCTCCTTTAGCAACAAAGAAAGCAGGAGATTGAAATAGTCCCCAGAATCAATATCTGGTTTGCTGTTATTGACATTCCTGCAACTGTCTGAGCAGAATTTCTGGTCCTGTTCAGATGAAATCTGAGGGAATTAAATCACTTCCTAATGGTATGAGAAAACCCCTTGATTTATGCAGGCAGATACTGCTGTAGCTTTTACAGATACAAATGATAATGTGAGTTATTCTACAGGCTTTGTGTACTCTGCAACATCATCACCATATCTCACACGGAAGAGCAGAAGAGCACTGCAAGCCATTTTAATTATTTTTTTAAAAAATTCACATTACCTTGAAAGAAAGCTCGAGATCTATCACCTTTCAAAGGAAGATCTGGGGATTCCAGCACCTGTTAACAGATTTCTTAGCACTCCATCCCCTGCACAACCAGCTAGGGCAGTATTTCAGCTGTCCTTGTTTTGTAAGCAGTAAACATCAGTCATTCCTCTATGGAATTTTTTAGTACATTACTACAACTGAAGACTGGGGAGGAGGCCAGAAAAAGAAATAGGATTAATTTTGATAAGAACAATCCTAAATAAGGAACAGCAGATAGATGTCAGCACTCTACAAGGGGTGTTGGAGGTGTGTATGAAAGGTGGGTCTGGCTCCTGGAGCTCAGTCAGTGGCTCAAGCTCAGAATTTAGTTGCAGGTGATTTCTTCATCAGTTCTCAACCTCCTGAAGACATGAGACATCAAGCTCACTGTTCAAGCAGGGAGATTGCCAAGGGAAAACATAGAATTATTTGCCAATTATATCTGTTTCAAACCTTATTTATATTGTTACACTTTTTTCCCAAAATCTATGTAAGAGCCTTATGTGTCAAAAAAACCCAGAGTTTCTCACAAAAAGAAAAAAAAATAAATTACTCCTTTTGCCCTGGTCAAGTCACTACCAACCTGAGCTGGATCTGAGTTTATGAAGGTGACTTTAATGGGCAAAAGAGGCTTCTCATCATACTTATTTCTAAGGCCTAATACAGAGTTTCTGAGAAAAATAATAGGTTCAGGGTCTGCTGATAAAACTGTATTAGTTCAAAGTTGTTTGAATATGAGAAAATAAGGGAAGAAATATCTTGTCCATTGGAAAGTGGGCTGTTGCACTTCCAGAGTGATTTGTTTCCCTGCAGTGGTATTTATCACGTTGATAAAATAGAGCATGGATCTGAAAATTGGAAGATTTTTCCTGTTAATTTGAAGCAGCACCTCTACAAGCTGCTGTGACATCAACATAATACCCTAAAGCCACAGCATCTGAAAAGATTTATTTCCTGAGCCCTCATGCAGCCCCGTTCTCTTTGCCTCTGACATTCTTAATTTGCAGCCTGCTGGTGATCCAATCTTACTCATTCCAGCTCTATAATAAGGATGTCAATGCAAGGAGGGGAAAAGTCATTATGTGATAGCCAGCAGACATGATAAAAGGCAGAGTTCTCTATCTCAGAGGAAAGGCCTCCCTGTCTGCCTTGGAGGAGCTTCTCAAGGTCATGGGCAGCTTTTGTACCTGGGAGTGTGTTCCAAATCCACTTTAAGCTGTGGGCATCAGATAAAAGTGAATCATCCCCAGCACACAGTCTCGTGGCTGGATAAGATTTTGATTTTTTAATGCTAATCAGTGGCATTTTTTTCCTTTTGATTAGAAGAACATGTATTTGCAGTGAAAAAAAATCGAAGAGGCAACATGAGCTGCAGAGAAACAGTCTGAGCTCCTGGGTCCTGCCTGGTTAATGGCACTTACATGGGTTTGGATTATGCTGAAGTTTCTCCCCCAGCAGCACTAATTAGGCAAGATTAGTGAACCATTTGTATAGGCAGATTTTTACCTCAAATTTAGAAATAATAATGAATATCATCTGTTTTGAGGCACTGCTAAAATGTCAGCGGTGTAAGAGCTGACAGCCAAAATGTATTTATCCATCACATTGTCCACCATTCCAGGAGATAACCCCACTGACCTAAGAGTTTGAAGCAAACCCTACAGTTTTTGTTGAATATCAAGTGTAGCTTAAAAGGCAGTTTAATTTTCTGTGTGGAAATCAGAAAACCTAAAGAACAGGAGAACAGTGTGTGAGAGAACTAAACATCCTCCTGGGCCTCCTGAGCTGAAAACTCCTTTCCCCAGACTATTGGTATGACTTTTTTGCTATTCTGGTTATCCACTCATTTACTCAACTTTGCTACAAGAGGATAAGATAAATATAAAAGGAAGAGCAGCCTTCCCTGTCCTTAGGATTATCATCACTTCTTTTAGCTCTCACAAGCACATGACACCCTGAAATTTAAACCTAAGTGAGGCTTCAACCCTCTTCAGTAACCAGTGGAATAGCTTTGAATCCAACAGGGACACATCTTTTTAATTTTAAGATTTAGCTCCTTGGGGCCTTTGCATTTAATGATTTGGGTAACATCCCTCTCTCCTTTGCTACAAAGCCAGCACCAGTGATCCAAACCTTTTCTCAGCTTGTTTTTGTACTACACATCCCTGATTCTTTTGTGAAGAGCCTGGGAGCTCCAGAAATAATCAATGTTGTGGCAGCCTGAGAGCAGCTGCAGCCAGAGGCTCCTTCCACAAGGCAGCAGCATCCAGCCAGACTAAATCATCTTGGGCTGGACCTGTTCATAAAGGCAGAATCAATCAATATCTTTGTTAATTCCACTAATTTAGTGTCTCTCTGTGTCTCACTGGGACCTCTCAGCTCCCTCCTGCCATCTGCCAGTCACATCCCCTGGGTAAAGAGACTGCACATCCCAGCACTGCCCCAACCAGGGACTGCAAAACTCAGGATGTCAGGAACGTGCTCTGGTGTCTGAGACACTTTGTGGTGATTATTTAAAAACCAAAGGATACTATGCACTGCTCTAAGCTGAACTTCCTCCTCATTCCCAGGGCTGTGCACTCTGTTAATACAGTATATTTAGAGGGAATAGGAGGTGCCAGATCAGCATCCCCTGAAAAACAAACCTGTACTAATCCAGGGTGTCCCTGTAATACCCATGGTCTCTCCATGTGCTTCAGCTCCAGTTCAGCAAATCATCATCAAGCCCATCCTGTCCTCAGCCAAAGAGTGTCCAAGGTTGGCAGAGGTGAAGAGGTGGATGACTCTGCACACAAAATCCATCCGGTACAACACAGCAGCACTTCTTCAGGGGCTGTTCCTGCACATTTCAGTCTAAGAAACACAACCCCTGCATGTCTCATCCTCCCCACCAGTCACAACNAGGCAAGATTAGTGAACCATTTGTATAGGCAGATTTTTACCTCAAATTTAGAAATAATAATGAATATCATCTGTTTTGAGGCACTGCTAAAATGTCAGTGGTGTAAGAGCTGACAGCCAAAATGTATTTATCCATCACATTGTCCACCATTCCAGGAGATAACCCCACTGACGTAAGAGTTTGAAGCAAACCCTACACAGTTTTTGTTGAATATCAAGTGTAGCTTAAAAGGCAGTTTAATTTTCTGTGTGGAAATCAGAAAACCTAAAGAACAGGAGAACAGTGTGTGAGAGAACTAAACATCCTCCTGGGCCTCCTGAGCTGAAAACTCCTTTCCCCAGACTATTGGTATGACTTTTTTGCTATTCTGGTTATCCACTCATTTACTCAACTTTGCTACAAGAGGATAAGATAAATATAAAAGGAAGAGCAGCCTTCCCTGTCCTTAGGATTATCATCACTTCTTTTAGCTCTCACAAGCACATGACACCCTGAAATTTAAACCTAAGTGAGGCTTCAACCCTCTTCAGTAACCAATGGAATAGCTTTGAATCCAACAGAGACACATCTTTTTAATTTTAAGATTTAGCTCCTTTGGGCCTTTGCCTTTAATGATTTGGGTAACATCCCTCTCTCCCTTGCTACAAAGCCAGCACCAGTGATCCAAACCTTTTCTCAGCTTGTTTTTGTACTACACATCCCTGATTCTTTTGTGAGCTCCTGCCTGGGAGCTCCAGAAATAATCAATGTTGTGGCAGCCTGAGAGCAGCTGCAGCCAGAGGCTCCTTCCACAAGGCAGCAGCATCCAGCCAGACTAAATCATCTTGGGCTGGACCTGTTCATAAAGGCAGAATCAATCAATATCTTTGTTAATTCCACTAATTTAGTGTCTCTCTGTGTCTCACTGGGACCTCTCAGCTCCCTCCTGCCATCTGCCAGTCACATCCCCTTGGTAAAGAGACTGCACATCCCAGCACTGCCCCAACCAGGGACTGCAAAACTCAGGATGTCAGGAACGTGCTTTGGTGTCTGAGACACTTGGTTGTGATTATTATTACAGCCCTATTAACNCCATCTCTGATTTTTAGAGGGTACAAAGCAAATCTATTACAGAGAATCGTTGCAGCCTCACTAGACCTGATGTGCCTCCATTAAAAAAAGGAAAGGAAACAAAACAGCCAAATAAGCCCTGAGACTGTATAAGAAAAATGAGCTGTCCTGAATAAACCACACCACTTCAAGTCCCAGTGGAGAATCCATGACAGAGAACTTTCTGGATGAAGCCACTCTGCTCTACAGCACTTGTTATAAAGCAAAATAAGTCCAAATATTGGTGCTCACACTGGGTAGCACCACAGGAATCCCCCAAATAGTCAATGTGTTAAGATACCAGCTGGCTTTCATATACAACTGAAAAAAAAATAGTAAATTAATTTTTTTTAGTCTACTTTTGCCTTGGACAGTCCCTTCCAGTTTAGAGGCTCATTTAGAATTTGTCCCAGGTTTTAAAAGATCTGAGAGCACTCACTGCAGCCTCTATTTTTTCCTCACTGTAGCCTCTTTAATTTCCCACTTGACAGAAGTTTATCACCATCTCTGTTTCAGCACTATTTGACTTCAAATCAGACACCACAAGCCTGATAGTGCGTGGGGTGTGAGATGACCCTCATGTTTCCATCATGCTGGAAGCATCAAGGCAGCCAAAATTAGCAATAAATTACCTGCCAGTGCTTTCAGTTCAGGTGTCCCTTCCCTGAAACTGGGATATAAACTGTCACTGCTGTGGTATTTGCATCGTTCAAAGACAGAATTTGCAAAAATCTGAATAAACAAGGCTATAGAAAGCCAGCAAAAGTCCACACTTGTCTGACACATTAACAACAGAAATAGCTTAAAAATGTACAAATGAGAAGCATGATTAGGAGGTTTTAAAGTTTGAGGAAGTTTGGTTCCAGTACAAGGGCCATAAAGTCAGCATAATCTACCCCTCAAACACATCCCATACCCCAAACCTCTTTGTTCTAAGAGTATTAAGGAGGACAGTTGTCCAGAACCTTTTGATTTAATGCTACAACATCAGTTTAATTTTCAGAAAATTCAGTTTTCTTTTTTGGCATAAAATACTCAGTAAAATCTCAGCACATTTCTTGGCTGTCTGTCTGAATTGCTTATAAAGTTCTTCAGCCAACAGTCAAAAGTGCTTCTAGAAAATTAACAAAAACCCCACATGTTCATTCCCCTCTTTTATGTATTTCTAGTTGGTTCTCTCAGTCTCAAGCATCAGCCAATGATCACTTACATTGGCTTGAAGCCATTGTCTTCTTTTTAAGTTTATTGGGACTGCAAGACACTAAGTGGTGTCTCCCAAAGGAAAAGAGCAGGGAAAGCTTTGCTGAAGACTTACCTGCTAACATCTATCCATGTAAAAAGCACTTGCACTTCCTAAAGCACATATTCACTTCACAGAATATTCACAAGAAAAATTTTGTGAGCCTTGATTTCTGCAGGAAACAAATTCTTTATTTGTTCAAATTGGCAAACAGCCAGATACAAAAATACATCCAGGCCATAGTCAGCAGCCAGTCTTGGTATACAGGCAATTTATGTAATTTATGCATCAATAAAATTCTGGTTTTCTAATCCTGAGCAGCTAATGGGAGGTTTTTTTAAAATTTGAGGGGGAGGGATTCTATCTGCTAAAATCCTGAATCCTTTTTTCTCATATTTTCTACCATTTGCCTCCCCTCCCTTAGCAGTGCAATCCCCCATAAATACATCTGTGGGCAATTAATTCACATGTATAATCATGTGTCATCAGTTGATTCTCTAAGGGAAACTTACTATTTAACTTTTGACACTCTCTCTGTAGCTTGTCTCAAAATGATATTTGACTTGGGAATAAATTACTGGAGTTATTCTCCCTTAAGCAGATTTAGTATTGAACTTCAATAATACATTTATAGATTTATCTTTTTACCAGCAGTAAGCAACTGCACACAAGTAATTCCGCAATGAATGAGCCTCTTCTCCCACCACAAATCAGTTTTCTTGGGATGCTGACTCATCTCAGAACTAAAGCATGCCCTGTGCTACAAAAAAACTTGTTCCTCTGTTTCACCCCTGCCCAAACCTTTCTCTGCAAAACCTGAGTCTTTCCCCACCTCTAACAACCTGCAATTCCTCTGGAGCTCAAATTCTGGAGTTTTCACATTCCTCCTTGTGCTCTTAACTTCTTTCAGCATTAGTCAATTCATGGTACAAAGAATCTCACCATCAAAATTATGGAACTTAAACCAATGGCTCTGGAAGGATATTCCATAATAAAAGGGACATGACTGTGAGTGACACCTCCAGAG
>VYZS01096703.1:9625-29940 GCA_013400695.1 Neodrepanis coruscans
CTGGGTCTAACTTTTCTTTAAGCTCCCCATTAGGTTATGAGTTGAAAGGCAGCATACAAACTAGGAGAGAGAGCTCACACTAGTAAGCTTAACAAAGGATCACCAAAACAGGTTGTCATAAACTCTGTAGTATTATATTCCACAGAAGATGTACAGAGAGAAATACATGTAACCTCCTGTTGCAAGATAATGATTTGAACCAGTTAGATAGGGGGATGTATGTGTAATACAGATAATAGACAGATATGGATATAACTAAAAATCAATGTATCATATATGCTGACCCAGGTATAAGAAGTAGCCTCATGAGAAGTTAGCAAAGTTTCATGCTTTAGAGGGGACTTTAATTTAATGGCAGCTCTGCTGGCCATGACATCAGGTGTAAATAGCTATGGCTGATCAGATGTAAATATTCCAGAATAGGTAATCTTCTCTAGCTTAGATCCAAGCTAACTTGCTCACGGATGCTTAAGCGAAATTCATTTGCTTCTCTTTGGAAAGCTAGAGCTCATGTTCTGTTTCAGTACTACAGAAAAAGCTCTCACACTGTTTTAAGGCTTGTTGTTTTGTTTTTGTCCTATATTATCACATCCCTCACCATGGCCTATTCTTGAAAAAATTTGGTTTAATTTGGGAAAGATTAGTGGTTTAGAGGAATGGCAGTTTACTCCTTCAAGGGGAATCAGAAGATGAGAGCTGGGGTTGTAATTTGCCCTTCCTTGCAACAACTGTAATTTGATTTTTATTATTTTTATTGTGTTCCTGTAAGTTAGGTTTGCATTACCAATCTCTGATACTGGAATTGTACACAACTGATAGATGTCTGCCGAGAGTTCACTTCTTTGTCATCTCAGAAAGGCTCTGTTTTTTCATCATGGACACCTACCCTCATTTTAAAGGAAGCTCTGTACATATTACCAGTTTCCAGGGTATACTATTCCATCTGGTGTGGACACCATTGCTAGCATAATTGCTGAGCATTCAAGACTATCAATTCAAACACCTTTTGCTTTCTCTTTTCATCCTCGGACATGTATTTGGACTCATTTCTTTTCTACTGTCCTTTGCCATCTCTCCAAAGATATGCATGTTGAGCTGGCCAGACATTATTTTGCTCCTGACCTTATCTGGGCAGCTATTGAATCACAAATAGCAGAGAGAGAGTGTGCTGCAAATATTCTCAACAGTGTGCCTCTGGTTTGATCATTAGGATGAAAGAAGAAATGGCTAAAATAACGGCATGGGTACCACCTTTAAAAGGAATGAGACTGCAATGAATTTCAGGCCTTTTAAAAGTAAAGAACAACCCAGGATTTTTTTTTTTTTAATTTTTAATAGAAATGTCACTTGCAAATAGAAAAGCCTTTGAATGATGTGTCTGCTGTGCTGCTCTACAGCAATACAGAGAGCTGGGTGACACGGTTGGTGGCCTCCAGCTCCTTAAGCACTACTGGCCAAATAAATGCCAGTGTGAGGCTGTTCCTGTGCCTTGATAGGCACTGGCTGTTTCGGGGTTGACTTGACTTAGAGAGACCAAACAACTGAAAAATCTCGGCCATTAAGACAGTTTAATGGGTCCTTGGCTGTTATATCCTTAGAGTGGAGTGAGCCACTGGAGGTAAAATTAATGATGTTTTGACTGGAGCATTTATAGAAGTGTGGTTTGTGGTGAAAATAAAACACCAAATTAGCTGTAAGAAAAGTAAAATTGTGGAGTCAAAAACCATCTCTTTTCTGTGTAGTGCAAACCTAGTCTGTGAAGAGAAAATAAAAGATCTGATGTATCTGAACTGATATGTTCTTATCTTAATGGTTGCTGTTGATGTTTAGGCATAAAAATAATTAACCAGTATATAGACATTTAAAAAAAATAAAATTGTGATCATTATTCCCATCAGCCACAATGTTTTACAAAACAGGTAAATTTGGTCACAGTTGGCTAAAGAAGATTCCTCCTCTCCTCGTCTTTCACTTATGTTAGGGAGGTGTATACAGCTGCCTCTTTCTCAAGGCCACACAGGGAAATTTTAATCATAAAAGCATGTGACTTCCAAGAAGACTGTAGGATTTGATTATAGCTGCACTGCTTCAGGTCTCTGAGAAACCAGAAAGGCTGGTCTGTACATACAGTCAATAGTGTCTAGATATTGTACATTTAGTACAAGTGTGATATGATTAATATTTTTGAAGCAGGCTCCCCTGCTTTTTGCACTATGATTTAGACAGGCTTAGTGGCATATACTTAGTTCACCTGGCTGCTCCCTGCTGGATAGTACTGTAATTGTCCTACTTGGTGTCATTTATAGCCTGAAACTAATGGATCCACCTTTGATTGGTGTTGTACGATGCTTTGGAGCAGGGCAAAACCATGCCTGCACCCGGTGTGAGTGGGAGACACTGAGCATCCTCAGAGCACAATGAGCAGTGTAATGCCTTGGCAAGTTTGTGTTTATGTGTAATTTTGACACTGGTTTATCAGTCAGGTAATCATGCACGTGATAATATCCCTCTTATGAGGCAGTGTGGGGTAGTTCTCGTGTTTTATCCAAATTAATTTTCAGCCAAGGTATGGGCATGATAGTTGTTAGAAAGAAACTGGTAAAGCTCTTGCATTTGCTTTATTTATGCCTGTTTTTTCTCTGTTTTCTTTTTCTCACTTGTATTCAAGATAGAAGAAGAAGAGACAAGCATTCTTAAACCACAAAAAAATGTAAAAAAGCAAGAAACTTACACAATACCACAATATTTATACTTTTTACTTGTCTCTCTGCTTTTTACATATAAATATTTAATTGTCTACATCTAAGCATATATATAAACCTTCTAAAGGTTTTCTAGGGTAAAAATCCTATTTACTGATCTTTAACATATCTCTACTCCTTTTTTTAATAGACAGATATGCTAGCAAACATCCTAAAATGCAAACATTGCTACTCGAAGTCACATCATTGTTAGCAGAATAAAAGACAAGAAATATAAAGTCTCAGCAGGAAGACAATGTCACAGAATTTAAATTTTTCATCCACTCATCTCCACTGCTTTATTTAAAATGATAAAGAAAAACAAAACAAAAAAACCAAAACAAAACAGAAAAACCCTGATGATTTTATGAGGCCTGACTCATGACTTTGATCAAGCAAAGTAAATGACACTGGAGTGGGGAGCAGCTTTTCTCATAGCATCCGTGTCCCTGGATACCAGATATCTTTCTCTGCCAAGGACACTGCTCCTCCCCTGCAGCCACCTTGAGCCCAATTGCAGAGCCTGGCAGCTCCCAAAACTATTCAGTGTGCAGCAAAGGTGATGCTACAAAAGCAATGCCTTGTGTTCTGATCTTAGTACTAGATGATGCTTTTTCCTCTAGCACATGTTTTTCTAGCCTTTTTGAAAAAAACCAACAACAACTTAGTCAAAGAAATGTACTGAAGTGACAGCTGACCTCTGCAGTTTTATGCAAAGGCAGAGGCGTCTTGTGGAGCCCATTTACAATACAGCTGTAGTTTGTGCCTGAGAGTAAATCGATACACACACCAATGTAGTAGCAGAGCAGGCATAAATTTTGTGACTTACTTTCAACCTGTGTTTGCAGAAAATTCCTGTAATGGTCGATTTTCCTAATCTTATTGGCCTCCCTCCTTCACTCCTCTTCTGAAATACTGAAGAGAGGGGTTTGGAGCTTACTGAGAAAGATTTGTAAGAGGAGAATGTGCTTGTGGCCAGTGTCTGGGAAGCAACTACAAATGGGAACTGGTCCTTGTACTTTCTCTGTACAGAGATGCAGCAGCTAGTCACCATGCTGCTCCTCAGAACCTGTCCTAGAGGTAACAGTGTATGATGAAGTATCTTTAAGCCTTGCTCGTGCTCTTAAGCCTGCAATAGCTGGTGGCAACTGTTGAGAGATAAATTACATGTTTTTCCAGTGCTGTCCTTTATAACAATTATGCCTTAACAGTGGGAGGAAAAGGGATAGTTAAAAGTAGGTCTAATCCCAAAGGAATGGTTCATTTCCTCTAGCTACTACACTTACCAGTAGCTCTGTTCTTCCCCCAGCCTCCCTCCCTCCTCTCTCTCTTTCCTCTCACCCCACCCTTTGGCAAAGTTACCTTCGCAGTCATGGCCTGCTCATGGCAAGAATTAATGGTTTATTAGAATTTGCACTCCGTACAGTAGTGTGGCACATATTCTTGTGAATTTTATTGCAGTGCACCACAGTATATAATTTCATTAAACTGCACATGTTATAGTTATATACTGTCATTCCCAAGACCTCGATATGCAGTTTTATCAGTCGCAAATGGCAATGAAATAAAAAATAAAATAAAATAGAATAACACCTAAATACATGCAGAGAGGTCAAGGGACCCTGTATGGTAACTACAAGAATAAATTTATGGTCTCATTTATGTGTAGGCAGTGGAAAGGAACAATTTCTTCACTGTATTTTAATTAACTGTGTTTCACTGTGTGGTAGTAAAGATAATAAGCATAACATTAGTACAACTACTACACTATCAAATGCTTGTCACAGCCTAATATTCTCCAACAATATAACTTCACAATGGAAACATGCACAACAAAAGACCAGCTTGTTTAGTTAACTTACTAGGGCTCTGTGTTTTTGGAAGGCCAGTATATATTTCTGTGAGACTGATTAAAATAGAAAGAAGAGTACGTAGTAGAGAATAACATTTTTACTGGTGTGGAATTCATTTAACAAAAGTGTTCCTTCAGGAAAACAGAACCAAGATGCTAATGTTATACCTCATTTATTGCCAGCATATTCAGTGACATTTCATAATGTACATCTGTCAACCAGAGATATAAATGAATGAGGTGAACCATACAATTTACCCTCAGGAAGTTCCATTAGAGCCCCCAAAGTATAATATTTATGAGGTCAGAATCAATTAATCAGATAGCTGTATTTGCTTTTCAGCTCAGCATGCTCTTCTGCACCAAGCTGTTGCATTGAGAAAGTCTTTCCTATTTAGTAAGTTTGTATGTGCTGCATGTAGTCTGCTTTGTATATCAATTGCTTTCCTTACACAGTTTATACTCCATACAAATACAAACTATAAATTAAGGGAATGCAAAATGAGTCTGTATTAAAATACATATTAGAATAGAAGACTTGTGTATTTACTGCTTGTTGTTATAGCCCAGAAAAAAAACCTGGAAGTAAACGGTGTGCCTCCACCAAAGACAGGTCCAGTGAACAGAAAGTCTCGATGAGAAAGGAAGTAAAAAAAATAGGTAATTTTAAAAACTACTAATTTAATCAAAGGAACTCAACTTTATGAAGAATACTCAGTACATTTTGAGACATGTTGCCAAAATGGTTACTCTTTGCAACCCTGTTCTGAATGCTTATTACTGTAATTCCCCTTTCTCCTGTGATTGACCATTGGTTTGCCTCCGTTAGAATGTGTGTGGTATTATTTCAGTTGTAAATTGCAGTTGTTTCATATGTCTCAGAAACCACTCCTGGCACTCTGAAAATGGTGGAGGATCAGGCTCTTGACTACCAGGCAGTTATGTTGTTCTAGGGCTGAGCTCCTGGGAGGTGTAGGTGCACTTCAGACCTGCTGAAGCACCACTGACTGGTCGTTCTGGCTTCTGCAGAGTGTTAGCTGCTGTGCTGCCTGCAAGC
Organism: Neodrepanis coruscans; assembly: GCA_013400695.1. Classification (NCBI taxonomy): domain Eukaryota; kingdom Metazoa; phylum Chordata; class Aves; order Passeriformes; family Philepittidae; genus Neodrepanis; species Neodrepanis coruscans. The sequence goes on from VYZS01096703.1 coordinate 15,276, forward strand.
AATCAGCCTTATTACTGCCCCACATGTAGACTCCTGGTTCCTAAGTGGAGTCTTTCTTGTGAAGAGATTTTTAAAAGCATAACTGTAATTTAGATCTGGGAGATTTCACTCTGCAATGAATATTGTTCATATTGTGATTTTCTTTCCTGTCTTTTTTTTTTTTAGACGACAGATGCAAAAGACAAATTTTGGTTGTAAAATCTGTGTCAATATGTTTATACTGTCGTAACTGATGCCAAAACATGATCCAGCATTTCTAAGTTTCTTTGAAAATGAATTTAAGATAGTTTTAAAATTGCTTTTTATCTAATAAAATTACTTTTTTCTTCCCAGAACATTTCTTGAGGATGAAAGTGAAAGCAGGAAGGGCATATCTGAAATCATTGATAGAATTATTCCTAGCAGAGGATTAACTGGGAAAAAGTCCCAGAACAATGCTTTGCCTTTACAGTTTATGAGTAAAATCCGTAAAGTTTTCCATTGTGAGCAGTTGAATATCTCATACTTCCGATTTGATCTTTTGTTCCTGGAGAATGTGGGTGGTAAGATAAAACTGGGACTGTTTTCAACCAAAACTACTGTCAGAAAATGATGATACAACCAAAAAGGTATACCCCTCAGGATGGGAGATCTTGGCAAGAGAAAGAGGGAGGGATAAGGTCCGCAAAGACCACAGAGCCCAACGTTTGTAAGTACTCAAGAAATAAAGAGTGATGCTCAGTGCACATCAGAAAGCTAAGTGGTGGCCCACTTTGGAAGAGCTAGAATCCAGTTTTGTTCAGGCTAGAGCCTGAACCTTATAAGATCCAGAGTAAGTGCACTCAGCTCTCCAGGGGCTTCTGGCCAAGTGTAGAGTTGAAGGGAAGAAGTTTAACTGTTTGAGTAGCTGAGTGTGAACAAGAGCTATCAACCATAGAAGAGATCAGTGGTCTAATTTATCAAGAATATAGTAAAGCAAATTCGAGTACTTGTTTTATAGAAGTCAGTGCCAGTGACTTGAATACTGCTGCTTCCATTCCCAAGTGAGCATCCCAACCATCCTTTAAGCCGTTTCTCCTTTCTTTCTGGGCTCCTGTGTATCAGAATGAAAAAAATGACAAAACTCTGAAGCCAAAGTCTGCCTGCCCATGCGGCAGCAAAAAGCAGAGCTAAGTATTCAGGCATTCCCCATTTTGGTAGACATGACTCTGTCTTTATGAAACACCCAGCTTATCAGCAAATGTAGTATTTTTGTGGGGTGTGTGTCTTGTGAAGAATCTGATTTGTGTGTATTTATTCTCAGTATCTAGTTGCATCAAGACCCGGTGAAAATCAGTGTGTTTCTGTATGGTTGCTTTTATTTTCTTTGAGCTAGTGAGCATTATTGGTGGTATATCACTGACCAGGTGGAATTAATGATACTTTTCTTCTATGTGATTTTGGTACTGAAGCCTTGTAAACTGAGGGCAAATTCTTCTGGAACAAGAGTGAATACCTCTGTTTGCATATGAATGAGTAGTTGTATGGGCCCTTATTCTCAGCATTTATGCAAATATAAACTCATACATGTGAATGGGTGTAGAAAAGGGAACAAAAAAACCAGAACCAAATGAGAAGCTGGATTCATGGAAATGTTTGTTTTCCATTATTTGTCCTGCTCCCTTCATCTCTTCTGTTGCACAGGGTTTCAAAAATGGCCCACACCAAGTGTGAGAGTGTTTCTGGGATAAGGCTTCCTGATTTAACCAGCTAGCAGAAGGACAGAATAGCTGATCTGAATGGAGGAAATTTCATGTAACTGTTTCCAGTCAATACTCCAAATCTTCCTGAATCACCTACCACTGTAGGACAACTCAGGGGACCAAAACCAATGATATTTTAGAGAAAAAATGAGGAGATAATAGCTTCCTTGTCAGGAATACTATTACAGGCTACTCTATGTGAGTAGACAAGACAGTTTAGCTTTTGCCCTCTCTTCCTGAAAAGTAAGTAATAAGCATAGTTAGTAGTTCTTAACTAAGAGCATAGTTCTAAGCATAGTTCTTACCTGTTGTTACGGGGTGGGAGAATGCTCTTTGTCTTAAAAGGTGTTCTTCCCTTTCCCCTTTGTCCGTGTGGGACAGGGATTATCTCTCAAGCGGTTTCTTTGAGGGGAAGGAGAGGGAGGGGATTTGGGTTTTGGGGGTTTGGAAGGGGAGGGAGGGGGTTGCTTTTAAACCTTGTGTTATCTTTTGTAAGAAAGCTAAGCAGAGCAAATGAATCTTGGCAGGTCACAGTGTGCCCGCAGCTGTGTCAGTTGGACCGGCGCGTGTTCACTGCTGGCCTCAGTCACAGTCGCCCTACGGCACCAGGGTGGGTGGTGGGGATGGGACTCAGCAGTGGCAGTGACGGCAGCAGTGCAGGCTAGCAGGTGGTTGTGAGAGGAGGCAACAGCCCCTTCTGCGGCTCCCCCGCTGTTGTGTGCAGGATGGCCATGGCTTCTGCAGCCCCTGCCGGGCCCCTCTGCTGACGTGGATGGTGGGCGGCCCTGTGGCCCCCACCACACTGGTGCTGCGAACACGGCGGCAGCCGCGCGTGCATGTTAGCAGGTGGTGGTGGCAACAGCCACAGTGGTGGCGGCAGGGCTTACAGCCCTGAACATGCAGCCGTGGCTCTGCCACAGCTCTGAGGAGAGCGCCAGGAGTGGGCAGTGCTGAGTCTGGTGGCACTGTGAGCATGCAGCAGGTCTCACCAGCCTGTGCCTGCCTGCAGTGGAAGGAATGTGGCAGTGGTGGGACCCGCTGCCAGACTCCCCACGGTGCGACAAGAGGTGGCAGGTGCGACTGCCATCTCTCCCCACCTGGCTGCAGGAGTGCAGCAACTCCTTCTGGTTCCTGCTAATCTGTGCTTGCAAACGCGACACGGCTGGAGACATCTGTGGCCCCTTGTAGCAGGTGGGGCCACCCTCTACAGTGGCCGTGGCTGGTGCGCAGGGCAAGGCCAGCCTGGGCCAGCACTGCTGTGCAGCGTGGACCCTGCATGGCAGAGCATGGTGCTGAGTGTGGCCCCGGGCCCCTCGGGATGCCCGGCGTGCTGATGGATTTAGCAGTGGCGGCTCGCCCACCTGGCAGGCCACGGCCATGAGGCATTTTGGTGGGAAACGCCACCATGTTGCCTCATGGTGAAGTCTTGGGGAGGGGGAGTTGCCCAGCGCTGTTAACCAATCAGGAGGTGGCTTGCTCTGGAAGGGTGCCCCAAGATCATGCGAGAATGGGCACCCTATAGAAGCTGCAAGCACAGAAGTTATGTCTCTCTTTGGGCTCCGCTCTCATCGCAGCTGCATCTCAGCTCATCTCCTCTGCTCTCTCGGCCTTTTCCCACGGCTCAGGCAGCAGTGCAGTTGAATTGACAGAAGAGGCAGCACAGCCATACCGCTCACCAGCTGAGGTATCCTCTCCCCTTGGGTCCTCTGGGGTTTCTTTTCACTTTTCTATTTTCCAGGAGCTCCAGGGAGGAAGCGGCACCATTCCACGGGCCAGCCTCCCTTCCTCCCTTGCTCCACCAGCCTAGCAGCCAGCCCGGAGGAGCACAGTTTTTCCGCTTTGTGCTTTTATTGCCAGGATATTGTTGTTTGTAAAATAGATTCTATTGGTTGTTGTTACTCTAATGCAATCTCTCGTTGCTTTATAATGCCCCCTAGTGTCTAAACCTGGACACCTGTACAGGGAAACTCCTGCAACCAGTCATGACTACTCATTTTACTATCCACTGATATAGTCCCTGTAACATACTATTCTGCACCATACAGCTGGGAAGTGCCTGGAATACTGGCAGGCTGGCTAGGACTTGCGCTTGATAAACATTTTTACAGATAAGAGAATTATTAATTAGTGAAGGAATAAGAGAAGCTACAAATGCCTACGTCTGGTATTTGCATAATGCTTTGTGGGAAGACCTGAATGAAGTGAGGTAAGGTGTTGCTTCTTAATTTAGTACAGATCCTTCATCTCCCACTAGGCCCCTTTTAGACTAATTTATATGTGCCTCCCTAGGTTTTATGCACATTTATTATGGATTTTTATTTTTTTTTATCTAGACCTGCCTTTTAGGGTTCTACTTTTAAAATTTTATCTGTTTTAAGTTTTCATGTTAGCATAGGCAATGACATACTGATATACTGTGGGATTCCATTCAGTAAACGAAGACAATGCTTGTTCTGTTTAGATCTATTCCCCTTCACCATATTAAAATCTTCAGTTTGCAGTTGATATGTCCTGTGACTGGAGGTCAGATGTTCATTCCTTATGTATACCATGAACCATTTTAACACTTAAGATTGTTAGCTGCTTGCATTACAGCAAAAAACTATGACACAGTCACTGTCTTAAATGTCCTCCAGAATCCGTCTTGCATACTATGAGTAGTTTGGTGGTTAATGCAGACCATCTCAAGCTGTATCTTGAACTAATATTTCTCTTATGAATGACATAGAGGAGAGGCAAAAATGAAACCTCTGCAGAGGGGGATGAGAAAATCTGATCATGACACATCCTTTAGATAAGATCCCTGAGAAGTGAAATGATTGTATTTCGGTTGACTAAGAGGATTTATGATCTTTGTGTAGAAGAAAATCTTAAAACTTCGAAAATTAGGTAAGAAAGTATTTCTGGTCATGTTTCATCCTGAACAAGGAGAGCAGTGCTACAAAGTTGGTGAAGGTAAGAAAAAGAAAAATAAAACAAAAAGATTTTGGAAATGAACATATTTTTTGACCATCTGGGATAGGGAATAGTATTACAGAAAAGTAGGATCTGAAGACTGAAAATCAAATAGTATATGACAGCAAGCTGAAAAGAGGAGTCAGGGAGTTATAAAGAACTATCAAGCAAAGGCAGGAAAGCTAGTTACTATATGCAGAGAAGGATGCTGAACAACAACAACAACAAAAGAGAGATTACTCGAAAGTTCTTTTAAATGAGGATAACAAACCCCCTCCTTTCTACATCTAAGGCAGTGTACAAAGAGAACTAGAGACATGAATTGGGAAAATACTTCAGTGAATAAATAAACCAAGGTAAACTTTAGAACAGAAAGATGTACCAATAGTTTTGTGGAGAAGATAATTTATTTGACTATTCAAAAATCAAATACATTAATATTGTAAAGGAGGATATCACCTCAGTCTTAATGTCACTGAGGATGGTCTGGAGAATCTTAAGAAAAAATTGCAGAAAAATCCCCCATGGAACAGAGCACATGATGTGTCCAACATGAACATGGGAGACCGTGTCTGTAGGTTTAGTGTTTTCCATGTGATTTGGTAGCAAAGTTGTAAGGCAGAAGAATGCCTTTCCACTTCAGCAACCTAGGAAAGGCACATGAACCTTCAGACAGTGGTAATGAAAAAAAAAAAAAAGAAAGCAAGCAAATTTAAATGTAATTAGCACCGGCCTAAGAACTGGAGAGACCAGTGCTCCTCTAACACAGATACGGTGCTTTTATTGGAGGAAATATGTACCTGGCATGGAGTAAACTTAGTCTGTGTGTACAATCTGCAAAACACTGTATGGATAAATGTACCTCTAGTTATCTAAGATAATCCTGAAAGCAAAATACAAGGGAAGATCTGTGGATGTTGCGTGGGAAGTTTGTGTCGCTTTTAATTTAAAAAAAAATTATTGAAACTTACCGTAGTGATATTTGCATGTTATATTGTTAAACTGAAGTAAAAATATCTCTCTTATGCTGATTTATTTGAATTGGGATATAAATAGAGCTATGTGTTTTATATACAGTGAGGTGAGTTCAGATTAGCCTAGAGTTTGACTTTATTCCATGTCTTTTATTGGGTTGCTAAATGAATGCCCTTATTCCAAAATCTCTTACTTCTCTGATGTAATTTCATAGCCGAAAAAACTGGTATTTGAATCAGTATTTATTTATTTTTAAAAAAGTTAGACTATATATAAGCATTTCAATTGTCAGGGGTCAGAGCAGGGTCATGAACAGTGAACTGATTTATTGCTGCTCTTTCAGCTGAAGATAATGTGAAAGGATCTTAGCAGCCTAATGAAGTGTTTTATAAAGTCACAAATAAAAGCTCACCAAAAAATGCTATTATTTGATAGTTGGTTGAATTAATTGATTGTCCTTTAAATAAAATTATTTGTTAAGGAGTTAACTAGGTTTTCTGAGTGCTATTGCAAATCAGTTCTCCTTGAAGTTAATCTGGCTTTAAAAATATACTGACTGAAGGACTAACTCTCCTCTTGTTGTTTTAGAATTTACAACAGCAGAAACTCCACTGAAATGTAACAAGCCTCTGTATTTAATCTGATGTAACTAGGAAAATAGAGTTGGGCTTGATATTTTGAAATGTGCATCATCTGAGTCCTGTACAACTTGTGCCTCATCAAAATTTGTCCTGTTAGATAAATCAGGAGAGGAGAGCAAAAACATAATAGATTTTATGTTTCAAATCTGTATATCCAAATGCAGGATTGCTTTACTGGACGGGGTTTATGTACTAGAGATGTAGCTGGGTAGTCCAGAAGGCTAGTATGCCTCATCCTCTCTCAGTGTTTTAAAAGAGAAGTTGATATCTGCAAAGATGCTTTTATGAAAAGGACAGTTAATTATTTTAGACGAAGACAGGGGACTAGGGAAGCCTCAGTGCAAATGTTTTTTTGCATGTTTGGGTTCTGCTGAAACCACAAGCTCTTGCTCTCTCTGTATAATATTCCTGACTCAATAGTGCAGCAAGTTAGTATCAACTGTTGTTAGCCACTGAAACTTTTATAAAAATGAAAAATGCTTGGAAATTTTTACAGAATAAAAGTCTTTTGAGACATACCATTTACTATTCATTAACTAGTTCATTTTTGATTGCTGAGTTCTTTACTTGGTATTACATTTTAAAGCATTTCTTAAATAAACTTAACATGTCATGTACCAGAAATTTCTCCTTTAACTTGACTTGTAATATATATTTTTATATCCTACTATATTTATCCATTTATTTCACAAATACGAACAATTTCTCTGACTTTCTAATAAAAGTAAAGTTTTTAAGTAGATGGAGCTCAGACACTTGAGATCATTAGACTCTAGGTGTGAATTGTGCCAAACTGAATTGTAAAAGGTTGACTTACTCTGTTTACAGATTATGGCTTCAGTTTGAAGCTGTGATGCAATGTTTGTAGTCCGAGTCTCCAGCTCATGAATGGAGCCTGGTTCTCTCTACTTTCACTTACAGAAAGTGTGTGCCATACTTACAGCAACACCTTCCCTGATTTCTGACATGATTTTATGCAGAACAAAGTGGATTTTGAAAAGTGTAAATAGTGGGATGAAAAAGTGTAAAAAAGTGTAAAAAGTGTAAAAGTGGGATGAGACCGTTGGTGATTTGCTTGTTGTACAGCCTCTAAGTGCAGTACCTGCCCGCCTCAGGCTCTGGAGCCTGTGATGCCACAGCATTGCACAGTTAGACTGAAAGGGGCCAGGAAATGTGTATGCTTCTGTGATACCAGCTACTGAGGATCATTTTTTTTGTTTTGAACCTTGTAAAATCAACACATTGCCAAATTCTTATTGAAGTTGCATGAGGAGGAGAGTAATACAGAAGCTGAGAGTTAATGGGTGTAGGAAGGATTTCCTGCAAGCTTTTCAATCTGGGTTGTGTGCTGAAGCCCAGGAAGAAGAGTAAATTGCCAGATGGTATACTTGTCACCATCTCGTCCTCCTTACCCGTCTGACAGGAAGTCTTTGCAGCTCCTTGCTTCCTTGATGACAGGCTCCTTTGATTTGATCCAGCCTGTTTTAAAGGAGTAGGATGTCTAAGAGGTGGGGTGTGCATGCCTGTGAGCTGGATTTTAAAGAATCTTATTCAGTATTGTAGGAATATGAAGGAAAGACCTAGAAGCATGCTAATTGGTGATTAAGCCTTACTGCAGAGGTTCAATGAACTTTAGCATTTAAAATAAATTGTGTGAATGATGTGAGTGGCTTCCAGTCTTTCCAAACTTATTAGAATAAAGGCCCATCTGTGCAGTGGCTAGAGCAGAGGGTCCTGATTCATGGCTCAGTCTGCTGTAATGCAAATGAGAGATATTAATCACAGACAAGCCAGACTGGATGTGTTTCAGACATTCATCTATCCCATCCCTCACTAACCAGTTCATAAACCTCTCCAGTGATGGGGATTCCACATGCCAGACAGGAGTTTGTAGTCAGGTCCTGGATGGTTTGCCTTCCTTACTATTTTACCTTCTCATCCTTTGGCATACCTGCTAATTTTTGCATGTCAGTATTTCTTGAAGACATTGTTGGTTTTTCTCATTCTCTTGCAGGGTTATTTGATCTGTGTCGGATTTAGAAGGAGACTTAGTGTACATGTTTTTGACAGTGTGAACAGCTCAGACCACTTTAGTGGTCAAGATCATAGAATTCTTTTGTAAACAGGAAAAAGAAGAGAAACAAAATAACCTCACAATTCTTTTCAATTTCCTTGAAATGTGCCCTTAAAAGGACAATACGGCTCTTAGTGTATATAGCTACCCTAAAAAAAAAAGAAAGCACATTCTAATCCCTACTTTATCCTTGGAGTTGGATGATGAGCATTTCAAAGTGTGTTCTGTCAAAGCCTTTCTGACAAGCAGTAATATTTGCTGTGAATCTGAAACTTCAAAAGATAGGAGTATTTAGTAAATGAATTCATTTCAAAGGATTAGGCTTTCGCTGCAGATGCTTTTGTCTTCCTTATTTCCCTTGAATCTTATAATTGCATCTCTCTCTTGTACCTGCAACACATTAATAATCTACCTTTGCTTTCATCATACTCCAGTAGCTTTGGTTTGTTTTTATCAGCTGCTTCTAATCGTTTTGACTTTCTTTACTTAAGTCAGTAATGGAAGCATCAGTGGCAGGACAATATAGTAAGTGATAATAGTATGCAATGATGCTTTCAATCTCCTTTTTTCTCACCTTTATCCCTCTTCTCTCCCCCGGGTTGTTCTAATGACATCAGAGCAAAAGTAAACAAAGAGCACATGTGTACAAAAAAAAGGGGAAAGATCTTTATATTTTGCTGAACTTTTACATTACTGAAATGATAAATGCTAAATTAATGCTGGATGCTGTCTACATGTTCAAGGAATGAGATGGAAGACTGTAGATATGAAAGGCTGCAAGGCGATGCTCACAGTCTCTGTAGTCTGACCTGCCATATAGCTGAGATTAAATTGACATTCATGCACAAGCCTAGAGAAGGTGGTAACTGAGAGCATCTGTTACATTTTTCAGAGCTGTCTTTTCTTGGTTCTCATTCTGGGGGAGCCAGCTGTACTCACCATCAGAGCATTTCCAGAGCCCCTGACAAGAAAACACGCTTTAGCAGGGAAAGTAAACACTAGCTAAGGTCAGCTGTGCTTTGGTGCCAGAGTAATGGGCAAATCTGTCTGTCACAGAAAGAACAGCAGTACCCTTTATCAGCAAGAACCTCAGAGGGACTGCAAATCCTGGTGAGGCCCTGGGGTTCCAGGCCCCTCATGAGATTTGGATGGATCCTTGATTTCTCCTTTGGTTTTGCTGCCATTGTCTTCAGTTTAACATCTCCTTTCTGTTCATCTTTTGTGAGTTCTCTGGTGATTTCAGTAGGTTTCTTTTTCTTGAGAAAGGGGAATTTGCCTCCCGTTTTCCAGCCATCAGTGAAATAAAAGGATGATTAAATAAGAGCACTGAATATACTGTATTATCACAATAGTCTGGGACTGTGCTAGGTATAGACAAAGTTGTTAAGCACTTGGTCATATTAGTGGGTGTATGTAGTGGTTTAGGACTGGTGTTCTTCAATTTAGTACTACCACTAAAAAAAACCTACCCAAGCAACATGCTCTCCCTCTGCCCTCTCCAAATGGAGACATGAAAGGTGAAGAAGAAGGTTTGAGATGAGAACAATTTACTGGAAACAGTAATAAGGTAAGAAAAGAAACAGTAGCAACAAAAATATTACTAATAGAAGGTAAAAAGAGAGAGTGATTCACTTGCAAGAATGCTCACTGCAGACCTTGCAACAATAAACAATCCTGGATGGCTCCCCCTGCCACATTTTCTCAAGCAGAAGGAACTCCTTGTCCCAGAAGAGTCCCTTTCCCCCACCCCAGCAATCAGTGAAATGGTATAGCACAACCTTCAGGCTCTAGCCATGCCACTTCCGGGCTACTGCCAAAATTAACTCTGTCCTAGCCAGTACCAGGACAGTGTGACACAACTGCAGCTCTTTTTTTCCTGTGGAAAAACATTGATGGTATGGAAAGAGGCATTAAGGTACAGGACAAATGAACTATTTCTTGGAATGGGATGGACCCTATCAAACATAAGAGATACTAGGAGCATTGTTTGTCCAAGCAGCTTTTGTCAGCTCTTTTCTGCTGCCCTTTCTGTGATAGAAGAAGGTAAACTTCACCTCTTTATTTCCCCAGTAACAAAATTTTAGCTTTATGTATATTTCTGAAAAGCAGTGAACAAACCCTGGCAATAATCCTATTCTAAGTCTGCACTCCAATTCATGTTTGAAAATGAGACACAGCACTTTTGAGACCCAGAAACTAAGGGAAAATCCTTTTTCTCTGCTTTTAAACTTCATATGGGTGTAAAGGAGTATTGGGGATGGAAAAATGTTCATGCCAGGTAACATGTCTACTTAAAGACCCACTAACCCTCTGATAGAAAGAAGTCCTGCTATGCTACAGGATGTTCTTTGAAGCTTTGCTTTAGCAAAAGCTATTACTTGTCCCATTAAAAGAACAGACAATTTCTACAGACAATTCAAACACTCTTTTTTATAAGAGGTGCTATTGATTACTACAGCTGTTTTTATTGTTGTGGTTTCTAGAAGCATAGATCGTTCAATATCACTTCAAATTTTAAGAGAAGTATTTTAACATCTAGTTCCAACACCACTGAAATCAGTGCAAAAGCTGATAGTAATTTGAATGGGGCTTTTGCATTTTAAATGCACACCTAGCTAAGAATGAACATGATTTAGGTATCCAATGCTTTTCTCAGCTATCTAAAATTATGGACACATGGAACATTTTCATTTTGGGGGCTTCAGGAGGCAGTGTAATTTGTAAATACTAGGATATTATAATTATGACTCAACAATACTCTGATAATGCTTCATAAGAAATTTGTGACCAACATAGAATTTACTTTTTTTGGATTGTTTTTGACTTCAGTATTCTCTCTTTGAATGGGTTGTGCTCTTTTGTTGGGCGAGGGACATGTGTTTAAAATAATACACAAGTTCAGCTTGTGTATGTTTGGTCAGTGTGTTGGGTAGTTAATGTCAAATGTTATTATAAGCTGTTTACAATATCTATGAATGGATTTCAACAGTATTTAATTAAGAAAGAGATGTCTTATCTAAAATACAGGATGTGCATTTTTCCTATTGCATTGTCAAGGAGTGAATTGAAAGATTATGTGTAATCTCTCAGATAATTTTTTTGCTCTCTCTGGAAAGTGCCACTCTGCCACAGAGAGCATAATGACAAAATACATCCCTTAAGAATTAACTTGAGGAGTAAAAAAGAGAAAAAAAAGATCATCAGACTTTCAAAACAGCTGAAATATAAAAGAGGTATGTCCTGTGCTGCTGTATAGACAAATTAATTTTGTGGATTTTTCAGTGTTAAATAATGAATGCTACAATCTGTCATGTGACAGGTTTTATAAGTTTGTGTGTACTCATGGAACTGACTTACACAATTTTCTAGATAATAAGTGGGCCTAGAATACAGAGAAAACTCATAGGAATATGATTTTTTGTCTTTTTAGTGCAGTGCAGGCAGGTCTGAAGCTGAGCAGGCAGTGGAATATTATTTTTATGATGATTCTATTTTCTCAAACATGACAACATCAATCACAAAATTAAGAAAACACATTGTGGTCATTGCTTTTTTTTTCATATTGCATTTGGCTGAGCTCAGAGACTTCAATTTTCAAGGCTATGAACAAGAATGCTTCGAAGACTAGACCAAAATAATTTAAAATTCAAACAAGTTTCTAAAGATGAATAAACATATTTGATCAGATCATCCTGTACTTCTGAGGGGTTCTATTTTCCTCCATGCAGATATCCATAGTCAGCCAACTGAAGGTACAGCCTCTATATACCTTACCTATATCCTATAGCTATATCATCTACATCTATATCTATATCTATATCTATATCTACCTATATCCCATTGTAAATGCAGGGAGCTGGGCTTCCTCTGGGCTGTTTATATGTCTTGCCAATGCATCAGTATGATGGATCTCTGCCATTGAAGATGGGCTGCAGGTAGTAAAAGGAACAGGCAAGTAGAGGAACTGGACGCTGACTACAGACAGTGGTCCACAGTGCTGTAGTACTTTGCTTTGAAAGTATGGTGCTGTATTGTTTGTAAATGAAGTCTTTTGTTCAATGAGATTTACAGACATGTCTGGGGAAACAAAACATCTAATTTGAATGAGCTAATTGCTGACTCTAAAATGCTGTTTGCACATTACACTGTTTAATTACTTCAGTCTAGTAGTTGTCTAGCAATGCCTCAATCTGTTATATCTGCCATAATTAAAGGAGGAAATAGGGAATTTATTTGGGTATCATTCACTCTCTAATAATTGTATAAATCCATAAATGGAGAAGCAATGTTTGTCTATTTTAATACTTTTTGTGAGAGTGCCACAATAGGGTAAAATAAGGAAAAAAATTCAGTGCAGCTTCTCTTTAAAGTTTTGTGGTTCTTGACAGCAGTAATATATAGTCTGAGAATGCAGTTCATCAAATAAATGCTAACAAAATACAAACTAGCATAGACTTTTCATTTTTCCAACACAACTCCTAAGATGAAAGGAAATTGTATGTGAGCATAAAGAGAAAAATAAATGCAATTAGCCACATTGTGCACTCTACTCAATTCAAACTGCGAGAGCAGAACTTGTATTAGGTTTATATATATAGCCCTGTAGAACTAGCAATCCTACCACAGTTATGTACATTCTTTACAAGGGGTAAAAAAAATAACAAGGCTGGCTATCTTTTCAAGACATCACACTCCCTGGTATACATGTGCTTGAGTGTTTGTAGTCTGTTGTGCTCTTGGTAAAGTTTGTCTAAGAAAAGAGATGGAGTGAGAGTAGAATCTCTGTATAAAGCTGTGCATCACAGTATTTTTAAATCAAAGACTACCTCACCTTGAGTGGAAAAATACAGATCATTATTGCAGTATTTTCCCTTTGCTGACAACTTAGTTATGAACATTGGGTGTTCATTTATTTCTTTGGTCCTTTCCAATTGTTTGCCCTAGTGGAAACGTATATTCTGCAAAGGTTTCATGAACCATCATGCAATGCCTCAACATTTACTGGGTTTGGCTAGGAGGAGCAACACTGATTCTTTAGAGAATGTTTTCTTGAACAGTACCTCACATAGGATATGATGCTATGAAACATGATGTGCTTGAAGTGTCCCTTGGCTGCCTTCTGCATTTAATGTGATCATTACCCTGGTAGGCATGGAGAGAGCCAAGGTGTGTCTTTACACTGAGTATTTCTTTACAGTTGAAATGTCATTTTTCTAGCTTCTGAATTTAATGTAATCACTACCCTGACAGGCACAGAGAGAGCCAAAGTATTTCTTTACACTGAGTTGGGCCTTGGTGTCACACTGTTCTTCGTACAACTGGCTTCTGCTTCTCCTTGCAAACTTTGGGTAAGAGAATATAAATTCTGCAGGAACTATGTTATTTATACTTTAAGAGTACCATGTGGCATGGGTTTGTTCTAAAAGAGCTGCATGTGTAAGGTAAGCACCTGACCTTTCTGTAATTTCTCAAATCTTTACTCCCTTTCTTCCCAAACCTTATCTGTTCACAGCTGAAATCCTAGTCTTCACTACAAGTCAGTCTGTGTTTGTTTCTCAGGGATCTTTCCTGTGTTGCAAGATAAGAACTAGCAGAGATGTAAGCACTGAAGTATATCCCGTGAAGCTTCTTTAAAATGTTTATGCCAGTGGCAAAGATCCTGTTTGATATTTTAGCACAGTTAAGTTGAATACAAGAGCTGCAGGTGATTGCCACACATGCTGCTGACATTCAATTGCCTGCAGTGGTTGCAGGAAGAGAATACTCCCACTGCATTTGGTCTCTGCTCCTAACTTGCCAGACGGTAGATTCCTGTCTTTGATAGGCTCTGCTCTTAAACTGAAACTTCTTGTTCAGATCATTTGGAGTGCACTTCATGTAGCAGATATGTAGTCAATCCTGAGATCTCAGGTCGTCTGTTGTGTGATGCTCTGTAGCTACTTCTCAAGCCCATGCCAGGCTACACTCTCCATGCTGTAAGTGTGATGAACTCTTGCTATCTGTGAAAGGAAATTTGGGAGCACAGCCTGGAAGAATTTTGTGGGACTTTTGGTCAAATTTCCCATCTGGAAGTTGGGAGAGGCAGGGACTCCTGAACATTCTGCTGCCTCCTGTCAATATAGATGGTTCTTTTAATGATTCTCATTTCCCTAGTCTATCCCTGCTGACATAGTGAAAAAAAAAAAATAAAAGGGAACGATGGATATGCAAAGGAGTCTTCTGTGAAAAAAGTATTAATCAATGACCTGCCAGGATAACTTCAAAGCACTCAAACTCATACACACAGTATTTTATATTTT
>VYZS01096703.1:29996-40156 GCA_013400695.1 Neodrepanis coruscans
ACTATTCTGATTGGATTGCACTATTAGGACTATTCTGATTGGATAAACATACTACAGAAATACACTGTTGTTCTTTAAACGAGAATTGAAGTCTTCTACTGTTTATGATATGCTTTTGAGTTCCTATTGACCATAATTTTAATAAATCTCCTCTGTCATTTTGTTTTTAGTAATGAATGAAGATATTTTCCATTCTGATGAGGTTAATTTTGAGATCTCATATACAATATTGGCAGTTCTCCTGTAACTTTCCTGATGTATAAAGAAAACAGATCACAGAATCACAGAATNTGTGAAAAAAGTATTAATCAATGACCTGCCAGGATAACTTCAAAGCACTCAAACTCATACACACAGTATTTTATATTTTATTGCAATTTCACTTCACTGCTATTTGCTCTTTCAGACCCTCTCTGCATATATCTATATCCCTTCTAACTCTTTCCTGCATGAATCATCTCTTAACATGTGTCTATGGGGTATTTTGAGTTGGTTGGTCAGACCGTGGGAACAAACTAATGTTTGAGTTGGCACTGTTAACAACTACTTGCGTGACCTCTCCATTTCATATTTTATTCATGCTTTTTTCTTCTAACATGTTTTTGACAGTTGTGGATGACTCTGGATCTAAAAGTAAAATATATATGGTCATTTTGTCTCCTCATCTCTCCTCTAAATAATTCTTTGAAAGCTGTAGATGTTTTTAATTAGCAGTGGTGCTGAACAAATTAAAATTACATCAGATCATGACTTTTCAGATCTGGAAATACTGATGTCTTGGTTCTCATTCTAAGAAGTCTTTGAGTCTCTTTGCAATATTAATTCCGATAAAGTGTAAACTCCAGTATTGATTTGTGACTTTATTATTTCTTGTGTACTTACATATTAATAGGACTCTGCTTTATTNACGTAGAAGATATTAGAAGCTCTTCCTTTTCTGAGAGGTACCGGTAGTGATGAGTAGAACAATTTAGACAAAATGAAAACTCTTTTGTCTTTATGACTTACTGCATTGTACCTTCTTCCCAAATATTTTTGAAAATGTAAAATTTGTTAGTTATTCCACGCTCCTTCTATTCTTTTGGGCCCAAAGAATACAAGTTCGGCACAGGAGTTGCTTTCATAAACTCGAGATTCAGAGATTTGAGGTAGGTTCTGAAATTCCTTAGATATTAACAAAAGAGCAAATTTTATTGCTAACATTGAATAAAATTTCTAGAATAATAAGTGTTCATTTTTAGGCACTGTGGAAACAAATAATGTCACGTCCATTTACTATAAATAACATCTCTTTCTGATTAAATTATTAATATTGAATAAACATAGGAGAGAAAAAGGAACAAGCAGTGATTGATAAGAGACAATTCACAGATGTTTATTTGTCTCACTAATGAAACAGTGTTACCTTGCTGATATATTCTTTGAAAATTTTAATTAATTTAGTGGGACTATATGATAAAACAAACTAAAGTCAATAATGACATTTAAAAAGTACATGTTTGCTTGGATTTTCTTGTTTGTCTTTTTTTCTCCTAGGAAATATAGGGTTTATGACATATGGAATGTTGCCTTAGGACTTTTAGATGACAACGTTTTTGGTTTCGTAGACATTATAGAATTTTTCATTAATTTAATTTAGCTTAGTACTTTCCTGAGCAGCATTGCAATTTCTTGCATATTTCTCAGAATTAAAAAATATGTACCTATTTGCATTCTAAACTTACCTATAGCATACACTACTAAAGAAGTTTGTGCTTTTTTTTTTGTATTTCATGTACTTATTTTAATAAATGATAGTTTTTTATCTAGCATTTTCTCTTTTTGAGAGGAAAAACTTAACAGAATTTCTTTCTGTTTCATGTCATCTGTCACTGAGAATCTTTCTCCTTTAAGAGTGTGAGGCAATAGTTTTAAAGATTACTTGAAATTTCTAGAAAAATGAATCGAGTAGGTTCTGATGTTTTGCAACATGACTTAGTTCTAATTAATTTTGTGCATCAGCGGCAAACCATTGGAGGGACCAGGTTGAAATCTGCTGCCATGGATGAGAGGCATCCATCATCTCTAGAATAAATAGGTGCAGGAGAGATGTGTTTGCCACACTGATCAATCCGGTGGTGGTCTGCTGGTTATGCAGCTACTGTAGGTCCTGCTGTCCCCAAGCTGTACCTTTAGTTGCTTGACTTTCACTTAGTGAAATGGGGGAGTGAGTTGGTTCTGAGAGCCAAGGCCTCCTGAATTCCCTGTGATCAACTTTGGTTTTGACACAACTGGTTTGTATGGGTGGCTACTCTACACTGCAAAGCTGAGGGAGGGATTCAGACTTGCTATCTTTAGCCATTCGCAAGATTTCTGACTCAGGTGCTTCTGTATTAAGTGCGGAGAGAGAAAGGCATTTCTAGTTCCATGCTAAGATAAGAGGACTGAATCACCTTTCAACACACAGCATGATGCACAATCAGCACTGCTGGCAAAATATGAGATGTTTAGTTGCTGAATGAACTAAATTCTGTAGGATGATTCTTGTGAAGCAGACCGTGTCTGCAGAAGTATGTACCAAAATCAGCCTGTAAGTTAGCTCCGGTTTTCTTTTATGCTCCATATAACTTCATATTCAAGAGGAATGACAATAGCATCAAAAAGTACAAGTAAATATTAGCATATGTTTGCCATCAGGTGACTTAAATGTGTACCTCCTCATCTTCCATGGTTTGGCACATAAACAGAAAGCAGAGTAATGGGTCAGAAAGTTAATTATTAGCCAGGTATAAACTCTTGCTGATGAGTGATGGTTGATGTTTCCCTGGCCTGCAACTTTCTCGTGGTATTGGTGAGGCAGGTGTTTTAAGCCAGTCATTAGTGTCTGATGCAGCTTTCAAACAAACTTCTCTATCACAAATGTTCTTGTTTGGGCAGCAGTTGCCCAGCTGTGCTGAGACTGTGGCACTGAGCATGTCAAGTGTCACCTTGCATAGATAAGCTCAGGAAAAATTTCCCCAGGGTTGTTAATATCCCTGTGAATGCAAGTCAACAGACATCTTCTGACAAAGTGGGAGCAGGCAATGAGGGGAGGTTAATGCACTGTATGAGCTAATATAAATTCAGGCTGTGCAAAATCCCTATGGGCTCCAAGACAGAACCAGTATTTGAAGAGGATTGCAGGTAGTCCTGTGGAGATAGGAGATGAGAGGGATTCACATCTGACCAGGTATAAAGGATTTAACAGATCAAATGCTTTGCTTCTGTCAAACAAAATACAAACAAGAAAAGGGGCTTTTAATTAACAAACTACCTAATGAAGAAGTGCAGAGAACAAAAACATTAGCATTGAACCTCTGCCCCCTCGCAAGGGGTTTTGAGCCTGTGTGTGTTCTTGCTTTATCTCCTCAGAACAGACACCTTTTTTTTAATAGAAAAATTCTGTAGATGAGCACTGACTACATTATAATGTCATCTCACAAGCAGGGGCTTTAAAATGGGATTTTAACAGAGTATTGCCAAGGTAGGCCATGAATAATAAGTAAGCAGAGATATAATGCAAAAGGAAACCCTCTTGCTTAAATGAGATGGGTTTCATTAGCCAACCTTTAAACACACTAGTTACTGATAGACTGAAGTTACATGTAGTATTCACAAGCTTGTTTTTCCTAGTAGGTAATTTTGAATTTTCTGCTACAGATTTACACTTAATGAGAAGTTTTCAGAATCACTGTAGGTTTAGATGGTGAAGCATTCTTGAGGGGGAAACGGATACTCTTCTAATTTATAAGGAAGTATGTTTTATCAGCATTAAAATATAAAAATCAAATTATCATGGAGATGATAAAAGTGGTATCAAGGTAAATAAACCGGGGTCTTCAGACAAACTTTCATTTAGACAGCCTGTACCTCAATGAATCCCACATGTGGTATGTGTGGTCAGTTTTTGGATTTTTGTTTTTTGTTTTGTTCCTTTTTAATGCTTATTAAGATTTCAATATTGATTTGTTAAATATTGCCCAATGGAGCTGTTAAGTTCTATTTGCCTCATTTCCTGTCCCTGGGAAGATAATGGTGCATCTGGATCATGCTAGGGAACTCTGAAGATAAATTAACTGGAATGTTTGATCTAGGCTAGATCACAGAAGCCACACAGATCGCAGCATGATGGGATGTAGCAAGGGACCTCTAGATGGTAATTTCATTATACAGAAACCTTTTCAGTAGCTGTAAAGGCAAATTTCACCTTCGCTGCACTGGTTTCCAAATTACTGATTGTGGAGGTACTTGTTTCTTTCTTTCCTATTCCATAGACCCTGTACCCTTGATTTATTTGAAGCCTTTGTTCTACAAAGTGCATCCCTATAAAAGGATGTGGAAAGAGAGAGAATCAGGGTAAGGAAGAGAAACATTACAGTGCTTTACCAAGTGCACTGTGCTGTACAGAAGCAAATGTACTTAGTTACCATCAGAAAAAGGTTCCTTATGCCCAAGTTTTTACATGAAAATCTGAAATTGCACTTTGAACTTGTCTGTCAGTAGCCCTCTTGTATAGTAATTTGTCTGCTTTTCTTCTAGATGGGATTTTTCTTTAGGATTTGTGGATTTAAGGGAGTTTTTTTAGGCTGGAATGTTTGATCTATTATCTCCTTTTCATATGAGTATTTGCATGAAATATATAGGCCTGTATTTCTAAACCTGTATCTCTGGAACTACTTAGGTCAGATCACAATCACTGAAGGTGTCTCCAGAATTTAAATCCAAATTTGACTTCAGATTACAAAACATCCCCAGAATAAAACTTCCTAGCATTTAAAACATATGCTAATACATTCATACTAATTTGAATGGCTAACCCTATTTCTGTCCTTGAGCTGAGTCTTAAACTAATAATGTGGCTAGGGGATTATTCCTAGTTGAAGAAAAATATTATCTACAGTTTACACAGAAGACTGAAAATCTAGAGGAAAAAGCTCAGTGGAAGTATTTTGGAACAAAAGGGGGACAGGAAGAAAAAAAAGCCCATAGCAATATTAATGTATTCTATGAATGATGGCACAAATTCTGTTGGCTTCTGAAGCCTTTTTCATATTCCTCCTGTTCTATGGTTTCCTCTTACTGATATGGGTGAGATGCTCAGATGTTGCCTAACAGCAACTACCAGTTGTGATTTACTAATTTCACCAGATGTCAGACAGCTGAGAATCTGGCTCAAGTTACCTGTCTGAAGATTCCTGTGTGTGACTGACTTCTGTGGACTTCAGAGAAGATCAGACTTGTACCTGCTGAAGAGATTAGAAAATAGAAGTCCCAATTCTTATTTTCTGTTGGTGCAAGCAAGACCTAACTCCATCAAATTAGATGAATTAACCATTCTCTGAAACTGCAAATTAAATGAGAACCAAAAGTAGCTATTTAATAACAACATAGATAATGGATAATTTGAAATATGACAGAGGTCAATGAAGGGTGAATTCTAATTGCACAGTTCCCAAAAAATAATAACCTTTTATGATAAATGCTCAAAGAAAGCACAATGAGATAAGTTGTTTGCATGTCTGCTTAGATATTAAGATCTGTTATTGAAAGTGTAAACACTGTCCATCTGTAGACATAGTGCAGTTTTCCTAATTGAAACACCAGAGGGGACAAATTTTGTTTTAAGGAATTGGCAATGATACAAATTGTTCAACCCTCAATGTTTAGAAGCTCCTGAAATTAATTTAAAAATGAGACTTGACAGATAATCACTGTTTCCTTACATTTGCTTTCTGTTTTGGAGCACATATTTTTTTCCCAGTTATAAAATCCCTGGACTCTAGTCCTCACAGCTTGAAAAATACCTGTATTTTTCTACCTGGCAATGAAACTGTAAGAACTAGCAATAACCTAAAAGTGACACTAAATCTTAAAAAGATAAAATCAAATTTTATAGTTTGTCAAACAAAATTGTCATTCAAATCAATGGGTCTTCAGGAGAGCAAATGATGAAAAAGAGGGAAAAATAACTTTTGGTAGCTGGAAACTAATCCTGATACTTAGAAAGAGAGGTATAAGGGGAAATTTCAGCTAGCTTTCAGCTGCAGCCTGTCTCCCATATAATCCAGTAGCTGCTAATTCATTAGGATAACCTCTGAGGATATTAGTCTGTATGAGCCTGTACAATGGCCAGCAGTGGCACTTGGTGCCATGGTTCTGTCTGCCAAAAAAGGCAGAGTGACTGCAGCCGGAGTGGGTTTCCAGGGCATCCCGGGTGCCGGGGCTGCCATCTTGGCATGGAGCAGATCAGGCTTCCCTTTGTCTTCACAAGGCCTGCCCGCTGCCAGCATCATTTCAGGATGAAAAGCCTTGTTCTGGGACTCTCCCAGAAATGTGGTGGCAGAGTAAATGGTTGCTCCATGCACCTGCTCCCTTTCTCCCTCCTTTTGCACCCTGGCTCCTCTGAGGACTGGTATCTCCTCTCTTGCCTCTGTTCCCTTCCACACCAGCTTCTTATTTTTTATTTTTTTTCCCTTCCAATTCTTGTCCTAGCTTTTGGGAGCTTGTGATAAGTGGAAATGAAAAGCTTTCCAATTGTAGCTAGACTTGGCACAGAACTTGGGATGGATAATTAATCAGGAACTGTTGGATGAGCTGTGGAAAAGGCAAGGATATGCATTTGCAACAACAATCTCTTTGAAAGTCCTGGGCTAGATATTTTGCTGCCTGGGTATGTAGGTGGATTTCTCCAGACATAATTAAAATTTGATCCAACTTCTTCAAGCCTAATCCCTTTAACTTTGAAGCTGCTGTATTTCACTCTCCCTGAGTCTATTCCATACTCTTTTAGATGGATGTAAACTCACTGCACTTCCGAACACTATTTCTGCTACTTCGATACGTTAGAAAGCAACTGTTAAGGCTGATGAAGTGGCTGACCTTAAGTCACAGTGCGTCTGAGGCTAGCATCTAACTGTGTTGCTCCTCTCCTGTTCCCATTGCACATGATAGCAGAGGGCACTGTAGATGTGATGCTCCTTGCAGAGCTCCCATACCAGCATTCTCGTCTTCAATGTAGCACAGTTAGTGAGCCAGCTGTTGCTCAAGATTATTTTTAGCTATTAGTGCCTCATCAAGAGGCAGAATAAAGACAGTGGTTGGCTACTGATGTGGATGGAATAAAGTTTCACAACAGAGATGGAGAAAGATAAAGATAGTGGCAATGCTTTGTCAGTATCAGCTGGAAAGCAGGCACAACTGTAAGAGGGACTGAAATTTTGAAGGGCAGTCAAATACATATTGTGGCTATCCGTTGGGACTTGGCAATCAAATGGGAAGTAGAGGGAACTCGGATAAACTGGCTTGCATGGGGTTCAGGGCAGGTCGAGTGTGGGGATGAGAAGCAAGTTAGTGTGTATGTGTGGGGAGAAATGGCTAAGGAGGCCCTCACAAACTGTGAGAACAAAGTAAGAAATGCAGGCTTTGAAAAACAAATAGACTGATGGTTTACAGGTGTTCAAGCTGAGAGTTAAAACCACTTCACAGACATTAACAATCCTTCTAAAATTCAGTCCATAGTAAGTCACAAGGGACTTTCATTTTTATGTGAAATAAGTAAGTAGCTGACTAATCCTCTGTTTCTTCTCTTTTTCTCTATTTTAGGGCTAGTAGTAGTAAAGCTCAGGAAGGAAAGTTTTCAATCAAACCACCTATTTATTTATTACACATTTCTTTATTAATTACAATGTATGCTTCACTGCCTTGAGCTGCTGTTGACTACATACAGTTGCAAAAATTCGGTGTGCTGAGAGGAACCATAGGTTGAGAGGTTGACGACTGACAAACCTGTAACTTTTTTTGTCTTCTGGAGTACTGTTTAAATTATGTATAGCAGAACAACAAAATATTCCTGTCAAGATACTGCTCCTTGTAAATCATCAGAGAAGGTGATAAACAGATGCTTGTGTTGCTAAGACAGTTTGCAAAGGTCCTGCTTAAGGAAAGATTGCTCTGAAACATGATCTGTTTGTGAAGTTTAAGGTTGTTTTGAACCTTACACAGTAAAGGCATAGTATTTTGGGTGTGGTGCACTCTTGTATAAAATCATTAGCCTTCTCAGTTTATCCTAAAGGGAATCTGGTGTTGGGGTCTGTGTGCTAAAGCTGTGCCTTCAGCATGGCTCTGGCAGGAGTCCTTGGCTCTGCGCAGATTCTTTTAATTCTCTGATACCCTTTCCTTCTCTGGAGGAGGAGGTGCTTGCAGAAACGAGCTCTCTTTCCTTCCAGCCCAGCCTTTCCTTAGTTGTCAGCCCTGTAAAATCGATAAACAAAACATTGCCTGCTGATGTTAAACTTGCTCTCTGCAGCACAACAGCAGGCACCCTTTGTGCAAGACATTTTAGCTCCAGCTAATTCCAGATAATTCTACTCCATTGACTTTTATATTTCATTTGGGGAGAAGCACTGGCTGTGCAACATATATAGCTCCCTATCAAGAGCAACGAGAACATGAGTGGGGAACGGCAGTGGCTGCTGTGTCTTGTGCTTTTATACCTTTTGTCTAATAATAATAAATTAATTTTCAATAAAGAAAACAAACCTGGTAGGGCCCTCTTAATGGGCTTTCAGTGGTCTTGTGAGGTAGAGCATATGTTGCTTGAATTCCTCCCGCTCTGGCTCTCTCCAGCTCTTCCCCTAGGCTGTAGTAGTAATTTTCTGTTTGGGATGCCTATGATGTTTATAACAGCAAAGCACATCCTTTTCAATACCAAAGTGCTCCCTCATCTCCGGTGGGGTAAACCCACGGCTGAAGTGCCTTGACCACTGTCACAAGGTTGGCCATCCAAGAACAATTGATTTCTAAATGTGCCTGAACCTTGGGTGACCTGAATTGTAGCAGCAACTATTACAAGCTGGGACATCTGGTGGACAATAAATTTTTTTTTTTTTTTTACATGAAGCAGCTGCACTTGAGCAGATGACCAGGGGCTGTGCAATCAAAGTGTGAATAGCTGAATTAGCAAATTATATTGAGCTTCTTAAGCACTTATTTGAATGCTGCATGCTCTTTTTTAATTTTGCTTTATTGACATCTACCAAAAACACAGCAGTATTTGCATTATGTTATTAGTGACTTATTTGCTTCATTAAAATTTACAGCACGTTTTACATTTACCATCTGGGACAGATTCTCCTATATTTATGGTTAAAATATAACTTGAATCCTGGCCCAATACTCTAAAATAGAAGATTTTATAGATAAAACTCTTTCTTTGGGTGCCAGTGTTACCTCTTTTTGCTAGTGTGCAAAATGAATCCTATTTTGTTACTGTGGTACAATTTAGTGCTAGGATACAAACAAATATTTCTGCTTTCAATAAAAGTTGTTGTTGTGCATAAGGAAAAGGTTGACTGTGCTCTATTACTTGGAAAGCTGCAGCTTATGGAATATGGCTGGGCAGGAATTAGACTACTCAGAGGGACTTCAGACTAAAGGACCTTCTGGGTTGCTAAGTCTAAATCCCTGTTATTGCAAGTAACTGCCTTGGATAATCCTTTTCCAAAGGGCTGGAGCAAGAATGAGCAGTGCAAGAGAAATGCGGAATGTGGTGAGAGGCATCATACAAGCATGTAGTTCTGAACCTGAGCTAGTGTATCCAGAATCATGTTGCCTTGCTCCTAATCATTTCAAAGCACTGCCATATTTTCACTTAATTGTTTATGCATACCTTCTAATAATTACTCCATTTTCCTGCTTTGCTTTGCTGTTGAACAATGAGGATGGGAAACCCATTTTCTCTTTTATTCAGGCTCGGAATGTGGAAAGGACATAATGGGCGGAGAAGGTAAAATGAAGGTACGCGGAAAGGAGTGTGTAATATACTAATACTAAAAACCTTTGTGTCTTCCCCACTGTTTTGAGTCTGAAAAAAAGTCAATTAAAAGTTCAAAAGAGTGAGTTTTTTACTTTAAAGGAGATGTCCATTTTCCATGAAATAAAAATTTGAAACAAGCAAAAAATAATAAAAATTATAGTCTTTATTAGCTCTGTGAGCACACAGGCCCTCATTGCATCACCACCTGAATGTGGGACCTGCAGACACATTTGAGTATCTCAGGATCTTGTGTGTTACATGTGTACTTGTGACTTCTCCCTCATTTCATCTGGTGTTTAGATGTGTATCTCATTGTGGTGGTTTTACC
>VYZS01096711.1:15849-36098 GCA_013400695.1 Neodrepanis coruscans
GACACCGACTCACAAGCCGGAAGTGCATACCCGGAAGTGGGTCGCCCATGGCGCCACGTGGCCCCGGCCCTGGCACGGGCCCCATGGCGCCCGCGGTGCCAAGCGGGCGCGGCACAGCCCTGGCACAGCCCCGCGGCGCCATGCGGTTGCGGGGCAGTCCCGTCCCCGGCACGGCCCCCTGCATGCCTGTGCCCAGCGGGGAATGGGGAGGGGAAATGGTTTTATTTTCTAACCCACAACAGATCCTTACAGGTAACACTCCTTGGGGTGCAGCTGAAGAGGATGTATGTTCCTTTAAAACATAGACAATGCAGTGTCTAGAACTGAAAAACAACTCTGAGGAATAATATGCTCAAAGTTCATTATACAAATTTATTTCCTAATCACTTCTGTAGAAATAGCCATAGATGCAAAAAATTCTCATCAATAGAAATGAAGCACCTGTTAGGCTCTCACATACAGAAGTACCAAGCACAGCTGGGGCAGAGCGATGAGCCAGAGCAAATTCTAATGCAATTGCTGAGGATAATTAGGAAATAAAATAGATTATATTTACGCAAATGAGAACTTAAAGGACTTGGAAGCTGTGCCTGTTGTTCTTCACTACCTAAAGGGCAGGAAAATTCTGAATCACTAAATAATTTAATTTTCTGAGCAATAATGAAGGTTGAAGGCATTTGCTTAGAGTGTATTGAAACTATAGAAATATGACTAATTTCTAGGCAGAAGAATTCATTAACTTGGTTCTGAGGCTGTAAATAAATTGCTCATTCAAGAGAGAAACTTAATACTGTGTGCTCTATTAAAAACAGATACAGCACCACAGCACTTAATTTTACAGCTGTGTTTGTGAGCTCCTTTACACTTCATCTGGGGAATCTTTCATATACCCTAGGAATTGCAACCATCAAGAGATCCCACACCTCTGGGCAGGGGGAGGTGTCTCTGTAGGATGTTGAGGAAAGGCAGAGGGAGTGGCAAATTGCCCAGCTCCACTGTTGGAGTAAGGATGCACCACTGCACTTTGAAGGGACTGAGACTCTTCCATCAGAGATGCTGGTGTTTACAGAGTCAACCAAACCCTCAAGGGCAATGCTGGACCATATGTCTCCTGCTTGCCTCTCCTAGCAAAAACTACCCGGCTCTACTAGCTCCAGAAAAGAGTTAAGGTGGAGGGTGCCTTGCCCTACTCTGCAAAATGAATCCCAAGGCATGTTTACTACTGCCCGTGCTGTATTAAGGGATGCTGCCCTCTGCTCACAGAAGTGGGGGAAATTGTAGATGCTCAAGTTCCACACTGACCTCATTTTCACTAATGACCACTGGAGATTTTTGTGACTGTTGAACTTCTCAAAGATCTCAAAACACAAGAGTCAAAGACAGATATCAAATAAATAATTATTAGCACAATAGGAAACTAGCAGTGGGAAGGGAATAAAAATACAGAAAACATTCCAAAACAAACTATTGTCTTATATCCCCATGGCCTTAACTTTCACATGATTTAGGTCAATGCTATTACAAAGTTTCTGAGATGTCAAACCCTAGCTACTTTGATAACTTGGCAGTTTAGCAGAGTTCAATTAGCTGGGGAGAGTCTAAACCCTGTAGACTTTGGCATCTTGCCCGCTGCTACATACATTTTAAACCACAACCACCCTGCCTGATGCAACAGTGGATAAATATCACAGCTTCAGGAATATAATAAGGGTAAGGTTTCCAAAGCTGAAAGACTTTCTCTGACAACGGTGTTAAATGGTTTAAGTGGGTTCGAACACTCCAGTGCCAGGCCAAGCCAAAAAAAAACAAACCCCAAACTCTTAGAAAGACAGAAGGAAGGGATCACTGAGGAGAGGAAATAAGGTGGCTCAGAAAACAGGTAACATGTAACACTGACTTAGCAGGATTTAGTAAGATTCAAGGAAGGATTTGATGTTTGTCATCGAACTTAATAACAAATTTTGAAAGTCTTATAAAACCTGGTAGGACAAGGCATCCTTTAACCATTTGACATTAAAATGGACATTTATGAAGATTGTCTTCTCACTAGCAAGTTTCTTACACCTTAATTTTTAAGATTCGCTGCACTCCATATCAGTAAAGACATATAACATGGGCCCATACTACATGGACCTTGAATTAACTAGAATATAACTGTATTATGTTTTCATTTTTTTTTCAACTATTTTTATCAATCAAAACATGCTGAGTGGGAATGGACCACAATGTAATGTAAACAAAGATTATTGAGGCTCTAAAGATAAAATGTTGAGACAGAAAAGATTAAATGAATCCACTGAAGTCAACAAGATTATTGAAACTGGGGGGAAAAGGTGGGTAATGAATTATTTGAATTTGGAATTTTTTTAATGTTGTCATATAACTTAAATGACTGTTAACTTGAAAAAGTAGACCATTTATTTTTTCCCATCACCACTACATTGCAGATACAAAGTGACTACTTCTGTGATTGTTGATACAATGCCATTCCCTCACTTCTTTCTATGCTTCCTACTTTCAAAACTGACCTTGTAGGTAAATTCATATGTATGATGCAAATAGTCTGATGACTGGACCAAATGTTTTGTGAATTAGGCACACATCCATAGCTCAATGAATGAGAAGTTAATAATTAGTGTACCAGCTTTGTGATATGAGAGTTACAGAGTAGATTCTTCTGTTTCTATCATTATCGTCACTCAAAGGATAAGTAACTCATTAGAAATTGAATCAGCAATGAGAAATGAAGGACCTAATCATGGTTTTGATGATCATTTGCCATCTGACAACAGAAAATTAAATAGCTCCCTGAATCCCAGTTCTTTCATCACAGGATGGCAATAATTCTGGAATGTGAATCATGTCACTATTATGAGATGTAAAAAAATCATTGCTATGAAAGAATTGAAAAGTGTTAATACAAATTAGCAGTTGGGGCAGCAACATGACTTGAGGAGCTCCTAGAGGACCAGTTTCCTCTCCTTTCTCTACCGGTTTTATATCTAAAATTCAGTGACCTCCTGGGAACAAACATGCTGCTTCTGTGCACAAAATGAATGTTCATGTGTATGCACACACACAGAGTATGTTATCCTTCTTATCTCACGAACTTCTGTATACAGCTTCCATATACAGCAATAAAGTAGTGGTATTACATCCTCAGGGGAGTCTGATATAAAACTAAATAAGGAATACATCCAGACATCCCTTCTCCACTGAAGTAATTTGGATTATTACACATACTTGAGCTAGTCTTTTCACTAAACTCCACAATTACCTCCTAGAAGTTCTGCAACACCAGCCAGCAGCACCAGCTCTAACCTCATACACTTTAGCTACAAAGCAAAAAATTAAAAAGTTTAAATAATTTTGCTTTAAGTATGAAGAAAAACATCAGGAAAAATTTATGTCAGTAAAAAATTCCTTTTTCACTATATCCTGTCCCCAAGAACATTTCTCATCATACTCAAAACAACCAGGGAAATTAATTGATGGCATAAAGGTAGATTATCATCAAATACAATTTTACTCCTAATTTTAGTTTTTAGTAGTAACTAAGGTCTGGATGAAATCCAAATTAATAAGGGGATTTTTTTCCCACATTTTTTTTTTAAAGCCTTTTTAAAGGCTTTGAAGCTTTTACAGTGTTCCCTTGATGCATTTTACTTAATATTTGTATGCCCAAAATATCTCTCTGGAGTAATTCTTGAAAATTCCTACATTTAGAGAGCCCATATCAGAAGACAGAATTTGTCATCAACAGTTCAGAAGAAACCCTTACCTACTTCTAGGATTCCCAAAAATATAAGCAGTTCTCAAGCACTTGTGTAAATACCAGTAAGTCCAGGACACTGCCTCCAGGTTTTCAACCACAGAGAACAGCAGATTTTAAAGTCAGTCTGAGTCCTCTCTTCCTAAGCCCCAGCTTTCTGGCAGCACATCATCAGTAGATGTAGCTTGCCAGCAATTGCTTCAGCACCTGTCTGAAATTATGGGCTACAGAAAGCTTTCTTCTGGATTCTTTGGCAAGGACAGAAAGCCGTAAGAAGCCTGCCTTTTCCTTGCCTTACAGGTCTTCACCATTTTTTTATTTATCCATGCACATAGAAATTGTTTTTATATCCTGTGTTATGCAGCTATTATGAATATAATATTAAAGAGGTAGCTTTGAAGTCATTACATGTTTGTAAGGTCCATTTGTGAAGTCTCTATCTGCCATTATGTTGTTACTGCATACCCTTTAGTTGCTGTCTCAGTCATTTGTGAACTCAGCATGCTAGGTCTGAATTAGCAATAGTGTGTACTTTCAGGCTAAAAATACTAAAATGAAAAATACACTGATAACAGCAACAGCACTAAATCTCTGGACAAAAGGCAAAGGGACCTCAGAGGGCTATGTATGGGAGAAGAGGCATCTCTGTTTTCTTCTCTTAACTTCCTTTGTACTACCAGCCTGCCCTTATTAAGGGCCTGAACCTTGTCGACAGAGACAACTCATAGAGAGATGCTGCAAAAGAACCCATGGCCTGAAGTCCAGGGTCTCACTGCACGTCTCCTCATGTCCCTTCTCACTGAGCTTATGGTACTCTCACAACTCCCATGCTGCAATGGCTCTGCTCAGGTACCACTGTTTTGCCGGTAAGGTTCCAGTTCCTTCAATGTAAAGACTCATGTAAAGTATGTCTGCAGTTCCCAGGGTGATGGGTGCCATCATGCAGCCAAGCACTGAGGCGGATTGAAAGCATATTTTTTGTGTTAGAAGTATACAATTTGAGCTAGGTTTCCAAACTTGATAAATGTCATACCTCAAGGGATAACAAGATATAGAGATCATGGGAAATTTTTTCCTGTTTGGATGGCAGGTTTACCTCCGCTTGGCTTTATAAGACAAGGGGATAGTGGTCTCATTGTATGTACAGGTGGGATAATGCAGTTTGCTCTGTCATATTCATGTCTCTATTGGACTTCAGAAATTCCAGAAGAGGGAAAATAATTTAAACAAAGCTTTCAAAAGGGTTGACTTTTTTAGGAGAAGATAACTTTGTAGGAGAAGTTAACTTTGTATGTACTTGCATCTAATAAGATGGCAGACCTTGATTATAGCGAAAGCACTAGCCACAATCTTTTTACTGAGATAATTGACCTATCTCTGACACAGATTGTCATGTGATCTGCTTATTCACTAGGATTCTACACAACTGACTATTTATACATATATGTAATTAACTCTATCAAAATCACAATAACCTTCATTAAATAGTAAATTAATAAATGTCCAGTCAGGAAATACCAGTCTGCTTAAACACATTTCCTTCTTTTTCTTTTTTCCCCCCCTTTTAACAACAGTCGATTTCTTTTTTTTTTTTACGATTAAAAAAGTGGGCATTTTATATTAATAGCCACAGATAGCCCCACCTTGGCCAGAGAAAGATAAGCAGTAAGTCTAGTTTATCTTCCCTGATTTATAGTAAATTTTGTTCACCTAGACTTGGCACTCAACCTTGGCTAGGATTCTGCTTCACCGTTTCTGCATCCCACTCATGTTGCAGTCTGTCATGGAGTGAATGGTCTTCCAGCACAGAGGGCTCTGAATCAATGAATTAGTGTTGCAGATTTCAGAAACATTTGGCAAATTTCAATAAATTTTTGTAGATCAGCAAGGTGTTTCTAAATTGTGTCCATTTGCAAGTCTGCAAAGCACATAACACGCAAAATAATGTGTTTGCCCTTCCCTTCTTAGTAGCCAATTGACTGACATGCAGACACATAGCTCTAGACCAACATAAATAGCCCTGTATGTGCTGCCTTTGCCTGGGGAGGAGAGTATTGCTGGAGAGAATAAAGGACAGAGATGGTGTAAATAGCAGACAGGAAGCTAAGAGGCAGGAGAGGGAAGAAGGGCAGAGGCTGTGGAATCTGATGGGGAACCAGGTGTGACAGCCAGAGGAAGGTGCAGTGGCTGTGGGCAATGGAAGAGTGGTTGTAAGGGATACAGATGGGAAGAGAGGCCCATGGGAGATTAGGACTCAAATACATAGTAATCCAAACTTTGTTAAATCAGATGGTCATGGAAAAATATAGTTTGCTTCCAGACAATGCTAGAGACTGAACTGGATAACATCAAGAATTCCCTTACAATTTATACTAGGGTTTTTTAGCATCAGCCCTCCAAATTGCAAATGTTTCACTTTACACAGGTGTATATGATCAAGGGGTTTTCCTAACTAGATAAAAAAAAATGTACAAAAAATCAGGTAGGTCCCAGCACATGGGAACCCAACAGAGAGTTAATTTATTTATGGTGCCATGTATAAAATACTACAAATACAATTGGAAATTTTGAAATCAATATTTTTTCTAATTTAAATTAGAAAAATTCACCGATAAGAATTTAGGACCAAGATCTCCATACTGACTCTAACAAATACAAAAAAAAGTACAAACAAAGAAAACCAATCAACCAATCAACCAAAAACGACAGAAAAGTACCCAGTTAAAAGAACCAGCAGGAAATATAAAATCAGAGTGGATAATAAATGAGCAGGTAAAGGAGCACATCAGAAATCCATGTCTGCCAGACCAGGGCTTTGAATTAACTTTAGAAGATAGAGCCAGGAAGCAGCAATGAGGATAAAATGAACCATGTGTCCTTTAATAATTAGACAATTCTCTGACACAGCCCACACATTTTGGCTGGTTCAGGGCTGTTTCAAGGCCAGTTCCCTGTGTTCTAATGTCCTTCATCCAGTTCCCTTACTTTTGACTGAGTTCCTCTAAAACCATAAGCAGATGTTCTCCAGACTAAAATTTAAAACAGAGAAAACAAACTATATTGGAAGGTTTAAATAGCTCATGGGGTCATTAGCAATCTGACCAGAGCTGGCGAAGCTTTGGAAACCCTTTAAGAACAGGCAGATGAGCACAAAGTAGGAAGAAGACATAATTTTATAGATCTAAATGTTCCACAGCCTGTGCTCTTAAAACATTTCAGCACATCTATGGGTAAAAAAAAAAAAAAAAAGACAGGGGGAACCACACATCTGTATGATTACCTCTCAACATGTTGTAATCTTAAAAATGTACATTTGTCATTACTGTGTTCTTCACTTGGAACTATTGTCAGTCATCAAGAGCTATTTCGCTAATTTACAACTGTGTCAAATCAAAGTCTTTACAGATTTGCAATTTTATCCAGATTATTTTTAGTGCAGGCGTTTTGCTTACACAGAGAGAAGCAGCAAGGAAGGGATATCAGAGATAACCCTTAACCTTGTGATCAGAGAGGGCTTGAAAGTGCAGAGTACGAACACCAGCTCTCCATCAGGTGCTAGCTGACTCATTGACTTTTAATGTGTAACTAACGACTAACAATTAAGGTAGCAGTAGATAAAACTATCTCACTGAAGCTAACAGTAATGAACAAATACTGTCCTAATGAACACTGATGCTGACTCAGTTAATACTGCTAAAGCATTAGAAAATCTGAATTAAAAGTGTAGGGAATGTTATGATCTATTGACATCATCTCTCTCCTTTCTGTGGATTAAATCACTGCAGGCCTACGGGTTCCTTTGCCTGTAGTTCTTCTCTGCCGCGCTCGGACTCCGTTAGAGCCCTCGGAGCCGCTCTCGGAGGTCCGCAGCCCGAGAGGCAGAGGGGCAGCACAGCCGAGGCGCGGCCGGGCACGGCGGAGCGATGTGGAGCGGTGCGGAGCCCCCGCCCCGGCCCGCCCCGGCCCCGGGGCGGCCAATGCACGGCCGGGGAGGCAGAGACGAGGAAGGAACCGGGGAAAACATCAATCCCAACTTTCTCACCTTGAGAGCGACCAAGAGCTCCCAATGCGTCCGCTTTTGCCGGCCTCCCTGCCAGCCCAGTCTCCCCGAGAGGACCGTCCGACGGTCCGTTCTTGCCCCGCCGGCTGCTACCTGCTCCTCGACGGGGAGAGACCCGAGTAGGGGGACGCCTCTGGGGACCGTCCCTCTCGGTCCCTGCTGCCTGGAGGCCGGACCGCGGGCAGCGGCTGCTGTGCGGCGGGGCTCGATGCGGCTACAATGAGGCGCGAGGCTCCCCTCGGACCGTGCCTGCTGCGGGCAGCGCTGCTGTTCGCCCTCTGCCCCGCCGCTGGCAGCACCTGGATGTGAGTAGCCGAGCGCGGGGTGGGGTTGGGAGGGCTGCGCGACGCCCGTCCCCTCGTGTCCGCCGGGGCCCGGCGTTGACGGGGCGCTGCTTCTGCAGGTGGCTGGGCATCGCCGCCGCTGGCGGGCCGGAGAAGCTGGGCTGCGCCAGCCCTCCGCTGAGCCGCCGGCAGCAGGACCTGTGCGAGCAGAAGCCGGAGCTGCTGCCCGCCATCCGGGAGGGAGCGCGCCTGGGCCTCCAGGAGTGCCGCAGTCAGTTCCGACACGAGCGCTGGGACTGCCGCTCGCCGCCCGCCGCCCGCCGCGGGACCGCCGGCCCCGCCACCGCTTTCGGGCAGCAGCTCAGCAGCGGTGAGTGTCCGCCCCAGCGGGGCACGGAGGGGCGCGGGGATGCCCCGGTGTGATGGGTTTGCGATGAGAGGGGTCCGTACGTCCCGTCGCCAGAACCGAGAGCACCGCCGGGGCGGTCACTGCAGCTGTCCCGGGAGGCTACCGCAGGCGCACGAAATGCATCGAGCAGACGACACCTGCTCTTATCCTTCCAGAGTTGTTGTTTCTTATTGTAATTTTGCATAGTAGGGCCGTGGATGACACTAGATGTAGGTGGATCCACTTCAATGTGTTAAAATGTTAGACTTACTTTGGGTTTATCCCCTTACATCATAATTACTAAATGAGTGGGGTAACAATATATAGTCTGCAAAAAGTTCCCTTGTTTGCACGTAAAAGATCTGGTCACAGTACCACATGCACTGTGAATTGCTTTAAAATGTATCATATGTGCTCAGTTATGTGGTATTGATCAGCACAGCAAGACCAAAGCTGCCTTTTGTTGCATAAACTAATTAGGGAATTGCTGAAATATCCACTGAATAAGGGTACCACCAAAGGTACCCTGCAAATTAATTTTTAGCACTCTGGTCACTGACTGTATGATTAATGTGATCTTAAGTATTGTGGTGCTTCATTTTGTGTTTGTGCAATCTTCACTTTGTACTAAAACAGTGTAAAAATCCCAAGCATTTACCAAGAGAACATTAAATGATCAATAAAAAATAATTCGAGAAAGGAAAAAGAAAAAAGGAAAATGGGAGCAGTTGACCCACTATATGTAGCCATATATATTGGTCCTTCTTTCCAACAGGAAGGATTGTTCATGAAGACCCATAAATGAGTGGCAATGCTCACCCACAAAGCTTCACTAGTGTGTCCTGTGGAAGCCTTTTGTGATAGTACCAGCACCAGAGACTAATAGAACAAGAGAAACAAACAGGAACTTTCCTGCCCACAAGCAGTAACGTAGGAGACCGGAAATAAATTATTTTTACAACAGTGCAAATTAGCACAGTGAAATTTTAGCTACAGTTATTTACCACTTACTGATTTTTCAGTTTTCTTAGAGTTTACCTTGCTTAAAGCTATGGTTTAAAGCTATGTGCCACATTATGCTGGAAGTCTCAGAGAGTGGGACTGGCTTAAGAAGCCCAGCCAGGTCCCTCCATGATTCTTCTGAGATACAGTCCAGCAATTAAAGGCTTTTTATGCTGCCATCTTTCCCATGTACAGTTTATCCTAGGAAAGCACATTGAGTTCCTCATTTCCATCTGATTTAAGATTTCAGGGACTTTATGCAACCTTTGCAAGTTAGAACAACATCAGTGTTTGCTAAATTTAGCATGAGGTAAGTTCTGGCCCTATACCAGAGTAATATGGGGATGGTGATAGCTTCTCTGAGATTTAAAATAATCTTTTCTTATGCTTGAAATCAATACAAATAGTAAAAACCAGAGTAGAGAGTAAGGTGTTTGGAATGTGGTTCTTTTGGAGGTTCATTTTTATTTATTATTAAAACTTAATTCGCTTGAAAATTTCTGTGGCAAATAAAGTTCCCAAGCAGATTTAGAAAGAGGTTACCAAAAATACAAGCAGTGAGAAACAGCACCAGTAATATCATGGTCCTGTGAAGAGGCCCTGAAGTAATTTTTGGATATGAACATCCCCTGCTTTAAACTAGTTAACACTACAGATGTTGTAGCTATGTAGCTATGTATAAAGCTATGATGGCTTTATACTTATAACTGTTCCCTTTTAATAGTAGTCTGGCTTGTAAAATTGCTTTATACAGCCCAGCCAGGAAAGTAATTGGAGTGAGTTACGAAGTAATATTTTCATGCCTTGCTTTGTAGGCACGAAGGAGACGGCGTTCATATATGCAGTGACATCAGCGGGGCTTGTGCATTCGGTGACACGGTCATGCAGTGCAGGAAACGTGACCGAGTGCTCCTGCGATGTGAACCTGAGGCATGGTGGCTCGGCCAGTGAGGGCTGGCACTGGGGCGGCTGCTCTGATGATATCCACTATGGAATGTCATTCAGCAGAAAGTTCCTGGATGTGCCTTTCAAGAACATAACAGACAAGAGTGGGAGTGGACTGTTGGCAATGAACCTGCACAACAACGAGGCTGGGAGGCAGGTATGTGTCATTTAGATGTGGCAGCAACTTCACTGACAAAATGGCATCAACCAAACGTCCTTGACTGGGGATATATATGGGACCAAAGGCAAGAACAGCACTAGCATTCAACAGAGGAGGCATGTACAAACTCAGAATCAGAGCTGGTTTTCACTAACTAATCTCCACAGGTTAAAATAAAATCCACAAAATTAGAAATAGGTCTTCAGTGCTTAAATAATAGTTATCTTGCATAGGAATTTGATATTCTGTAGCAAATTTGAAATAATCCTGTTATCAGCATAATACAATAGGAGTTTTTTCACAGATTATTCTGTTACCATCATGACTTATATTTTTAATTCTCTCTGTTATTGGTCACAAGGCCTAATTACTTGTCCACAGTCTGGGGTCCATACCTGAGAGCACAAGTCTAGCATTGTATAGGAAAGAAATCAAGAGCTAAAATTTTCTTTTAAAACCTGGGATAGAAGTGACATCTCTATTTTAAAGTAGCTAATTGGTTAGGACATGCATCAGAGAAGTGAGAAGAGACTGGCATTGGATAACTTTTCTTCAGCCCAAAGAGCTTCAAATCCAGGAAGTGTGTGTGAGTGGGTGTGTAATTTTACTATATTTGCTATATAGTTGGAAAACCAGAAAATGTTTCAGGTCCCTTCCAACCCGAACCATTCTATGATTCTATGGTTCTATGACATAGGTCCTTTTCATAACTGAAGTAGAAAAAGCAAACTTTAAACCTAAGTAGACATTGAGAATACATACTGTGAGTTAAAGTAGATTCCAGTCAGATAAATCATCTCCAAGGAAGGTGATTGGTATCTTGTAGTAGATGGTAATAAGAGGAACAGAAGATTAAGTGGTTATTTCTTTAGGAAAAGAGCAGAGAGTTGTTTCTCATGTTTGTAGAGAGAGAGTTAAATAAGGAGGTCATAATTTCCATGAAGTGGACTCTCCTAATTTTTTAATACACAGTACAGATATGAATTTTTATTTTAATACTCATGTATGTCATTAAACAGTGCCATTTTCTCAGATTAGGTTGACATAAGAGTAGGGAAGATGGCTGCAAGGCTCCTGAGGAACTTTAATGAGAAAAAGAACTGTGATTTCTGTGGTTAGGTGTCAGCAGTACAGGTTTTTTCTTCGATACCCAATTATCTTGTCTGCTCTTAGCTTTGTATTAGCTGCAGAAATAGTTTTTTATCCTTTTTTCTGCAGTGACAGTTGTTACTTGTTGTTCCCATACAGTCCTTGTGCTTGTCATTCATTGCTGCAGGTAAGCCAGCAGAACTGTCTGGGATGAACTGTACCAAGGAACTGTTCAACTTTAAAAAAAAAAATAAAGCCACATACATGGAGCCTAGAAAAAAAACTTTCCTTTTGGTGTTGCTTTCTTTAAAGCTGGAACAATTCCCAAATCTCACCTAAACTGGTTGCACGGACAATTGGGCCATCTGTGTCATGGAGATGGAATTGACTGGCAAAGGGGAAAAGTGCATTCAGCCCAAGAGAACATAGTTTCAGACAGTGATTGAAACATACAAGGGCTTAGAGGATCTAGTTAAGCGAGTCTTCATTTTTCATAAATAGTATTTTTGACAAGATCCGAGTTATCTTATATGTTGGCTGTATGTGTGAAATATAGAAGATTTTGAGTCCACATCTTTAATGAAATGCAACTGCAGTATTTTCTATTATTTTTCATGTTGAGTGGTATCTCTTACTATACATAACTGCATGAAACCAGAGTTTTAGACTAGACCAACAATCTGGGAATGTGGTAGAATCTGGCCCAACAGAACCCTTTAGATACTGAGGACGTTTTTGGGTGTTGTGGTTTAACCACAGCGGCTTGCTCACATCCCCTGCGTCCTCCCTCTCCCTGCAGTGGGATGGGGAGAAGGTTTTTTGGGGAAAAAAAGGGTAAAACTAGTGGTTTGAGATAAAAAGAGTTTAATAATTGAAACAGAATGTAATAATGATAATGTAAAGGGAGAGAACAAAAAGAGAGGAATAAAACTTGAGAAAAATAAGTGATGCCCAATACAATTGCTCACCACCTGCCGACTAATGCCTAGCTTGTCCCCCAGCAGTGATCGAGCCCTCCCGGCCAAATGCCACTAGTGAATATACTGGGCATAATGTTGTGTGATGTGAAATATCCGTTTGGCCTTTTCAGGTCAGCTGTCCTCACCATGCTCCTTCACTGCTTCTTGTGCAGCTCCTTACTGGCAGAGCACAAGACACTGAAAAGTCCTAGATTTAGTATAGGCAGTACTTAGCAACAACTAAACCATGAGTGTGTTGTCAACATTATTCTGTTACTAAATCCAAAACAGAGTAAGAGAAGAAAATAAGCTAATAAGATGAAAATTAACTCTATACGTTCTGAAACCCATTTCAGGTTTTTCACAATACTGAGCTCTCTAAAAAGGTTCTCAAGTACCCTGTCCCAGGCTTATTTGGTGCACGTAATACACGCACTCATTCCTTTTCCAAGGCACTGTGGATTTTTTTTTCTTAAGAAAAAACAAATTTGCTGCAAACCTGAAAGGCCAGAACCTTATTTCACTGATGTATCAATGGTGTATTTGTGCATTTGTGTTTCTGTGTATCTTGAAAGGAAATATGCAGAGTACTTAGGGAGCTTTCATGCATAAATATTTTGTAATGTAATGTCAAACTGTAGGATAAAACAAATATTTGGACCACTGTCCAGAATTAAATAATGTTTATTGTTGGTATTTGGGATTTCTAGAAGACATATTATCTGAAGAAAAGTTTATCATAACTCTTCTTTTTTGTATTTTCAAATCCTTAATTAGAAGATGCTGGAAGACGTTGACCTTCATGTTTTGGGGCTTATAAAAAAGATGTTTTGATACTTTAGAATCTTTTGTAATAAATACTGTCATGTTCCTGGTTCAGTGTCTTGCAAGAGCAGTTTTCCAGGGACAATACTTCTGTGGTTTTTTTGAGTTAATAACTGAACTGGTCTGTGCAGAATTCTCATGTTTCTATCCTATTTCTGTACAAAATGATGTTTTACATCCTCTACATCTCATACTTACCAACCTATGTCAGTTTTAAAACTGTGAGTATCCTTTGAGGTGTCCACTAGTCTGACTCTTTGTAGATCCATACTGCTTTTCTTATTCTGCCACAAGATAAATGTTCATCATTTTTTAACACCACAACCGGTGGCTGAAATTGGGCTATTTGATTACAGGCATTGGTTCCCATTACAGAACAAGTACTGGTAATCCTTATCTCAGAGCTGAGAACAGTGTCTGCAAGCAGAAAGCTTAGCTTGAAGATACTAAACATTAATTGTCATGAAGGTGTGTGCAAACTGTGATTCCATTGACACTTTCCTTTGCAGCAGACCCATCTCTGCTTTTTGCTTATCTGCCTGTTCTAGCCATAGATTCCGACCACATGCCACTCCCCCTGTTAATTGCATTGTATCAGTGAAAGGAAGTTGGTTTAAAAATTATCTTTCTCTCGGGTTGATTTTTTAATACAAACCAGTGTTCAGCCCTGTTCATCACTTAACCCTGCACACTTCTTATACTCGTACCACTAAGGCTGAGGGCTGTAAGTGGCAATAGGTGCAAAAGGAATTGCTCATATGGGCTTGTGGCTGACCATAACACTTGGGAACCCAGCTCAGTTTCACACTGATTATTTCTCACAAGTTATCAGTCAGTTTCATGACCAGCCTATGGAAACTTGTCCCATCTTGCTCAGAACAACATATCTATCCACCATGTTTCTGTAACAGTGATCCTCTCCATGAAATTTTTTTTCTTAGGGAGCTCTCCATGAAATTTTTTTTCTTAGGGAGAATCCTCTCACGGTTTCACGAATAAGTGAACAGATTCGTTATATGAAGCTAGAGTGTGAAACTGGAGTCAGTTTGGAAGTCATGGTACTGGTAACTCTGTGCACTGCTGAGTCACAGGTATGTGCTGCAGCTGTGTCCCACCAGAAGGCTGTACTGACTCTGTGGCTTGCAAGAAAACATCAAGAGAAGATGCCTAGACACCAAATTTTGCCAGACATTCAACTACGTGAGTTTGTTTATTAGAGCTCCCATGAGATCCCAGTAGCATATGCTGTGATCAGACAAGGAAAGATGTCACCTCCCTGTGCTGGCATTAGAGACAACCCAAAATATATTGGAATCCAACCAGAAAACTTGTCCATCCTAGCAGCTGGGAAGCAATGGCCTGGAGTCATTCTCTGTGGTAATGACACCATAAATGGTTCTAAACCAGAGCACACCAAAGCTTCTTGTGAGAATACTGAGCCACAAAGAATAAAATCCACAAGTGTTTGTGGCTGCTATGGATATTCTCAGTGCTTCCACACTGAATCATATTTGCAGCTCTCATATTCATCTTATTGTCTATACACTGGTAATGTATACTGCATTTTTATATTTTGATATCAATCTGAGACTCCAACATCTATTCTGCTCCTGTTTAGAGACTCCATCTGCCTTTGTTTTTCTTTAATTCATCCTCAGAGGAAGATGCTGAGTGTCATCTGCTGGGCTACTTGCCCACATGGAAGTATCTCACCCTTAACAGTTAGCAGACATGTCCAGTACTTCCTCTGACAATTTCTGGATCCTTATGCCCCTAGTAAGTACCTTATCATACTGATGTGAAAATAAGTATTACATCTGTAACATTATAGTCTTGTAGCACAATATGATTTGAAACTACTTTGAGATTCTAATTACTTGATGAAAATAACTAATTATTTAAAATTGGAAAAATACCATTAAATCCTCTCTGTTTGTAAATTGTGTGCAAAATTTATCTTCTGATATTGTGGTTCTCTTTTCCTTGACATTTTTATTAGGTTATCCATATTCTAACAAAGACTATCTGTCCTCGGATCTTAAATTCTCATCTGCCTCAATCAATCACTGTTACATCTTAATGATGAACATTCTGACTACGCAGTGGTTTCCTTATTGACAGATTCTTGAGATAGGAGTGCAAGGTCAAGTCTGTCTACTAAAGAGAAACTAGCCTGTGTAGAAGAGATGATAAGTATCCAGTTAATCCAGAATTAACTGACAGTTAATTTGTTTCTGAAAGAGTCCATGTGTGCTGTGGGGTAAAGATTTGCTTGTTGCAATGTTCTTATTTCTTCCAGTAGTATAGAAAAATCTCCAATCCCAAAAGCAGGCTATACATCTGGAAGTATCTCTTGTACTGGTGCATCACTTCACCAGTTAGAGTTTGCAAAGGCTAGTGGCTGTTATCGTTCAGGTCATTTACCTGCTCTTTCTTGCTAATGTTTTTTTTTAATGCCTTGCTAGTTTGGCTTCTGTAGGAACCCCACCAACAAATAGGTCCTGTTCCTTCACCAAAGATGCAACTCCAGGCAAATGCTTTGGTCATGTGTATTTTAAGTATTTGTAGAGTTATATGCAAATACCAACTCAGGCTTGTGTCAATACCTTTGGGGCAGAACATGCCAGGAGACCTCAAGGTCCACTAAAATCAGTAGAGTAACCATGCTGGACTCAGTCTAAACTTTACTGACCACGTTCGCCATGATGAAAAGTCACAGTTTAACATATTTGTTAAAAACAGCTGATTTTATTTGCGCCATGCCTTGACTAGATCTGAAACTTTGAGGATGGCATTTGTGCTGCCTGAGCTACAAATATGTATTCTGGGACTTGAGTTTATTTCTGATCCTGCATAGGGCCAGTAAGGCTCAGTAGGATTTCAGGTCTCTGCAGAATCAAGGCTTAGGAATAGGCTCAAATGAAACTACTTTCTCAGGGAAAACCACAGGAGTATGTTAGATTTGTCTTCTGTTTTTTAATTCAGTTTGAGAAAGATCATAGTTTGACAGAAGTTAATGTTTGTGGAGGCTGTGGGATAAGTGAAGGTTTATGATGAAATTTAATAAACATCATGTAGTTGGGGTGTTGAGGTTTCTTATCTTCTCCATTTTTTGGTAAATAGTGGTTCCTCCACAGAGTAGTAATTTGAATCTGTATTGATCTTGCTGCATGGGAAGTTTCAAGACAAACTTACTATGAGTTAATTCAAAATTCATACTTACTGTTAAATTTCCCGATTTCCTTGATTGTGGAAATTAAATATGGGAGAAAATGTTAGTAAAATGGAAGATGGCTTTCCACACCATTAGCCAGGAGTTACAGGATGGCTCCAGAAGGTGTGTTAATGGAAATTTAAAACAAAACAAAAATTATGATGCCTAGTCCTTGTGCTGCATCTGTGCATGTGATTTTTCAGTGCACCTTTTTGAACTCTAATGTGAGGTGTCACCAGACTAATTGTATAATTTTATACTATGACTATTAGATATTCAAGAAGGAATTTCTTCAAGGATTGTGTGCTGAGTATTTGAGTTGTAGTCTCAGATAAAGAAAGTTTTTGCTTGTTTACAGATTCCAGTTCTTTGAGGCTTGGCCCTCTATAAACAGAGCCAAAATTCTTGTGTGTTACAAAAGCTGAACACAGGCTTCAGATTCCCATTGTTGGTCAGATAGTTATTGTTCAGTCCGGCCCTTGCTTCTGCATGGGCATGAAAAAGTAACTCATCTAAGACTATTTTAGTATTGGCAATAACTGTGGAAACTGTGCTAAAGCATTGAAAATTATAAAAGTAATATAAATGCAACTATCTAAATGTATTAAATAGAGCCATTATGAAATTCAAAACACTAGAAACCTGTGCTAGTACTAGTATGCCTAAATGACAAGAACAGGGCTTGATCCTGTAAGCAAGAAGCACCAGAGATTTACTCTAGAATACCTGAGTCGAAGACACCTCTAGTGAGCCATGGTGGCTACTTTGATAGACTGTCTGTGAAGCTCGGAAAGGTGGGCATCCTCCTGCTCTTCCAGTACAAGTCTGCCCTGAGGTGCCTCGAGGCTGCATGCTGTGCTGCTGATTGTCCAGGTGCTGTTGTGTGTTCTCAGCCATTCCGGTGGCCTTAGTTAGAGACTGTGTTGTGAATGTTTAGTGATCTTGTTGGTAGCTGCAAGGCATCTTTAAAAGTCAACATAACTGGGCACTTACCTGCCCAGTAAGTGTCTTCCAACACAGTAAGTGCTTTGACCTGCCCTATCCCTGCTTTCCCTTTTTGCTATTCCTCATGAGAACTGTCTGCATTCCAATCGTGGGAGGAGCAATAAAGGATGTAATTTCAGGTACTTAGAATCCTCCAGAATGAGAAGCCTTCCAGAAATCACATCTTTCATTGTTTTGATTTGATATTGCTATATTATGGCAATTTCAAAGTGCAAATGCAGAGTTATGCTGAAGATTGGGCTTCTCATAGCGAGGATCCAGGATTAGAAACCTGGTTCCTAACATGTATGCTCCTGTACTCTGATTTCCCAATCTATGAAATAGCAATGGCATCTGTAATATTAAATATTTTGAGACTTCTGTGTTAACAATGTCAGGTAGCATTCCTAATGAATGTAAGATGACATCCAAATGTTGTTCTCCCTTTACTTTCAGGCTGTAGCAAAGCTGATGTCTGTGGATTGTCGTTGTCACGGTGTTTCTGGGTCCTGTGCTGTGAAAACTTGTTGGAAAACCATGTCCTCCTTTGAAAAGATTGGCCAGTTTTTAAAGGATAAGTATGAAAACAGCATCCAAATATCAGACAGAATGAAAAAAAAGCTACGCAGGAAAGAGAAAAGCCAGAGAAAAATACCAATCGGGAAAGAGGACCTGCTGTATGTGAACAAATCACCCAATTACTGTGTTGAAGATCAAAAATTGGGGATCCCTGGGACTCGGGGAAGAGAATGTAACCGCACTTCCCAGGGACCTGATGGCTGTAACCTCCTCTGCTGTGGGCGTGGGTACAACACCCACGTTGTCAGACATGTGGAAAGGTGTGAGTGCAAGTTTGTCTGGTGCTGCTACGTGCGCTGCAGGAGATGTGAGACCATGACCGACGTACATACCTGCAAATAAGATTAAGTACAGAAAACATGGACAAACCGTCTTGCCCTGTTTGGTGCACACAGCTGCCGCACAGGCAGCAATTACTGTTGCCGTGTGGGATTTCAGGGGGATCAGCCCTGGGGAAAATGGGTACTGCCAAACAATGGGTAGTCCAAGCATGCGGTGACTGAAAGAAAACTGAGTGAACATCAGACTACATATAGGGACAGCTTAAACAACAAAAAAGGACTCCTGATGACATGTTTGAACATGTTACTCCAGGAGCAGGGACAAACACTGAACTTTTCAAGTCTTTAATGGCCAGAATGTCCTGAAGATATGTGTGGTGGGTAGGTACAGTGGAGAAATCTCAAGATCTCATTAGCCAGAGACCGAAGAGTTAAGAACGTGTGTAAGACACAATAGATATAATTGTCATATCTGTGTTGTTAAAACTGGGACTAGGTGGATCCACTAGATGGTTCATTTCTGCGGACTTCAGAAAAAAACACAGGGATAGGGCAAGTGTTCTGCTGTTGACCACTGTTTCCTTTGCATCTATTCAGAAAGCTGTATTCTGTCTAATACACAGAAAAGCATCTAGTACTGAGAAATGTGCATGACTGCAGAGAGCTCAGCACTGCCTGGTTGGAAGAGGAGAGTCTGTTGGTGTGAAGCAAGCTGTGCCTAGAGTAGAGAGGCAGGAGCACAGCTTGATGAATGTGAATGGTGCACCAAACAGCAAACCTCAGGATTTTTTTGTAGCTTGTCCTTCACATGCAAAAGGGACAGGTCTGAGGATGAACAGAAATACAGTTTCATATTTGAAGGAAATAAAAACCCTTGCAGGCATTTCCTCAGTATCTGAGCACATATTTGACCCCACTGTTGAACTCTATGCAATAACCTGCAATGTTCAACCATCTCACTGATGGTTCATCATCATTTTCTAAGTTAACTGTATGAAACTCAGCCTAAAGAAATCTGCCATGAAGCAAAAGATTTTTTAAAACATGTCTTCTTTATAGAAGCAGCATCTAGAATTTTTCATTAGGTTGCATCCTCAGTAAATTCAATGCATTCAATTCGATTTATGGATTGGCTCACACCACTAAAATATTTAAACTGTTAATGATAACATTTTCTCTCCCTCCATATGTTGGCTTAATTTTATTTTACCTCTGTGAAAGTCTGTTTATTTTCATGTAGTAGTTTAATGCCTGGCTTAAAAAGCAGCATGTGAAAGGATTACTTATTGTTTAACTAAAGACCT
Organism: Neodrepanis coruscans; assembly: GCA_013400695.1. Classification (NCBI taxonomy): domain Eukaryota; kingdom Metazoa; phylum Chordata; class Aves; order Passeriformes; family Philepittidae; genus Neodrepanis; species Neodrepanis coruscans. The sequence goes on from VYZS01096711.1 coordinate 35,696, forward strand.
ATTTTTGATAAGACAAGAAAGTTTATATTTTGTAAATATTTAAATTATGCAAGTAATGTAAAAGGTTTCCAGAACTAATGGGATAAGACTACAGCCTTTGATATTTGTTGGTTAGATATTTGTTAATATTATAGTAGCCTTTAATTGATTTTTATTTGCATGTGCTGGGGGAAATTAGTCAGAGAATTACATAAATATTCTCTTTTTTACCATTAGGGTGCTTATAATTATTGCAGTTTGTTGTAGGTTGGGGAGGATAAAACCGTTCCTCCCCTGCTACTCTCTGATGGGACTGTCCGCGGCCCCGCGCTGTCGCGCCTGTGGGGACCGCGGCGGGAGCGGGGCCGCCGCGCACGCCGGGGGCTGCGGGTGATGGCGCCATGATGGCCAGCGGCAGCGGGCG
>VYZS01096714.1:3803-16585 GCA_013400695.1 Neodrepanis coruscans
TTATCAATAAAATTTGAGGATACTGCCAACAGAAATCCAACTGAAATAAGAAAGAAACTTCTTAGAAATATGACTTGACGTGTCCACTGCTATAGTCAGCCTATTTTCCTTCATATGGGAAGGACAGATTGTACAATATGTATGCACTCTTTACAGTTCTTTTTAGTTGTGAAAAAGTTGCACAGCATCTGTTGAAATCTCCAGCTGTTTCACTGGACTGCTCCTGGACTCACTTCACTCTATATTCAGAATCTGTCTGAATGAATTAATTAATTAAATGAATGAATAAAGCATGTTCAAGGGAGAGCCCAAGGATTCACTGGTGAGATGCAACCTTCACCAGCTGCAACTTTGCTGAGGCCTAGGGGTGCATTCAGCTTTCTGTGATATTTTTCAAAAAGTTCACATTCCTAATCCCAAAATAGAGTTCAGCTTCAAGCCAGGATTCCTTTGGTGGCAGTGGGGGTTTAATTGTGACATATGATATATCATTGACCAATAGATAACTCCACTAAGGTACCAGTTCAACATAGAGGGACCAGCCTGGACCCTCATTTTGAAACAGGAATCCCCAAGCAGTCACACATATGTTGTCACATAGGCTGTTATTAGTCTTACATTGCCAGTGATGTTACTATAAAACCTCTGATTTTGTGTTCTGTGCTGTTGGCATCCTTGTGCATGTGTCACTGCATGGCTCAGGGAGGCAGTAGGGACATGCAGTCACATGTCGAGATGCAGAAAATCAGTTCTAGTTCCTGAAAAATAGCTCTTATTATGGAGAAGCTCATGAAACGCAGCTGGCTATTCTGTGGACTGGGGGTCTTGGAGGCAGATTCCCCCCAGAGGTCAAGAGTGTTTGAAAAAATTCAAGAAGAGTCTTAGACCTACTAGTCTGCTTCCCTACAGTGAAAAAAGCTGTGTTGCAGCTGATCTCAGAACCAGTATTCAGTGCAGGATTTAAGCCATGACAGGCGTAAGAGCTCTGCAAGAGCAGTGCTTATCCTCACGTTGCAGGACAACCCAGTTCTGGCAGATTTGTCAGAGAAATAGCTCAAGGGAAAATATCCTTGTCATGCTGCCAGTGCCAGTGTTAAACTAGGTTAATTGTCAGAGAGAAATGCGGAGGTCGGCCAAACTTGCAGCATACGGCCTGTGTGGCTTAATGTCAGAAGAGAAATGTGAGCCTGTTGCTTGTGAGTAACCACCGACTTTCTGCAACTCTAATCACCTCATTCTTTTCTCCTACCCCACCTGACCTTCAGTGCTTTGCCCTCTCTGGTCCCCATTCCAAAGTGGATTGTCTGTTGTGAAGCAGCCTCCAAATGGGATAAGGTTTGATTCCTCTGTACTCCTGTCATATGGGAAAAGCTTATAAGCACACTTTTTCAGCAGCCTACAGAAAAATCAAACATAACTGAGACATAAGTAATTCATGAAAAGAAATCTTTCTGCTAACCATAATTGTTGCAATTGCATTTCCAGCTTGGCAGAGTTTCACTTTTTTTGGTTGGCTCAGGTTTCATTTTTGGCAACAAAATGTATTTGTTGAGATTGACACTGGCCAATGTCAGTCTTTTCCAAAGGTATGAGAAGCCTCCAGAAAAATAAAAGTTCTAATTCTGATCACAACTATGTGTAGGTAGCTGTGAATGGAGTAAAGGTGACTTTCTTGCATACACAAGAGGGAACGAAGCAGATCTTTCTCAGTCTATAACAGAAATGTCAACTTTCCTTACCCACAAAATTCCCAGGCATAACCAACAAATCGTTAATGCTCTCAAAAGGTTTTTTGTTTCTGGAGCTGTCTCAGACAAATGTATTTCTGCACCTATGATCACAATGCTGGGGAAAAAGACGCTAAAGAGTAATACTTATTCATACCATGAAACCACAGCACTCTCTAACCTGCACTGTGGAACCAGGAGGAATGTGTGGGTGCAGAAAGGTACCATCTCTAGGATACGGTGCATGTCTAGGATAGAAGGTGCAGAAAAGGCCCAGACCCCACCATGCTGCTGAGGGGAAGAACCTGAATATTTGGTAGAGTGCAATTAGTCTTTGGCCAGAGTGACTGTATCCAGACAGCAGCAGTAAATTAAATTACTACTTTCTGCTGTACCTCCTATGCTAACAGCATACTCTGTATCAAGCATTTCTGAGTACAACACTTAATATATTTAGAAAATTCAATTTGGGCACTTCAATACCATGAGTTTAGACTACTCCAGATACTCGTCCTGTATTTTTAGTAATAATACAGTATATTTGCAGTTCACCTACATGGACTTCTACTTGGGGGCTTTCAGGCCTTATTCATATTAAAATCTCAGGTTTTCCTGTGCAAATCTAAATGCTGGAAATACAAAAGAGAATGACAGATGCAGGATCAAGGCATGAGAGAAGGAGGGAATAAGAAAAGTTAAGGACCAGAAGAGGTATGAAGCACAAGACATGTGGAAAAGCAAGTGAGAGGACTGCTAAAGTGTGATCAGACAAACTGCAGTGAGGGAACAGGCTAGGAAAGGGACGCTAGTAGCCCTTTGCTGGAGATTTTGGGAGAGAGTCAGAATTCTAAAGGAAAACCAGCTCCATCTTTCCCTTCTGGCCTCTTTTTGAAGTTGTAGCATAGGACTGAAGCTAATGGATAGCTCCTGACATGCTCATGCCGTTCTGCTTTAGTTCACCTCAGTTCTGCTTTCCCTGTGAGACATCCAATTCTAATATCCTGGGAAAGACCCTTTGAATTTTATCTGAGTGTGATTTGTCCTGGCTATCTAATGCAGATATTCTTTCTTCAAGAATACTTCCATTCAAAAGTCTTGCTTTCCAGCATTTTCAGCTTTAATTAACCTCACAGCTTAACTCTGATACAGATTTCCACACAGGCAGCTTTGAACAGAGTAAGGAGGCCAACACTTGCCTTTTTCAGTGGACTAACACATGAGCCCATATGAGCACATGACCACATGAACTTTGTCACAAATGATGTATGTCCTTTGCTCCCCAGCCTCCATGTGGCTAATTTCACAAGGACAGACTTAAAGCCAGACAGTTTCCCCACTGAGTTGAACAGAAATTAAATAAGTTTGCTGTATAGTTAAGCTCAGTACTGGAAGGGGGCTGGGAGGGTGTACCTCATTTTTTGTACCATAGAAGAGATGTGCTCAATGACACTAGAAGACAGCTGGCATTTGCATTTCTTCTTTTTAAACTGAATGAACAGAAAAAACAAATTTTACTGGTTATTCCAGACCAAATTGCTGTTTTGAAATTTAAGAGAATAGTTATCATATAAAAGTTAAATGGGGAAACTTGATCCAGTTAATTCTGTGAGATTCCTTTAACTTTCATGCAAGATTCAAGGGGGATAGGAAAAAAAAGAGTTGGTTTGTTTTTTTTTTTAATCCCACAAATATGTATGTTGCACATTTCCTCCAGGAAACAATAGATTTTAAAAACCAATGGTTTGATTTAATTAGTGGAATAGATGTAGCTTTTGTGTTACCAGCAGGGCCTAAGGCCAGGAGTCGTTTAATCCTTGGAGGAGAGCAGTACCAGCAAGAGCAGCTGCCATTGGCTCCCCAGTGCTTGAGCTGCGCTGAGCATACGCGATGCCCAGCACTCTCCCAGGCACTCCCCTCGGTCAGCATGGCCACGTGACGAATTGGAATTAGGCTGAAAACCAGCCTGCATTTTCCACATGATTGAAGTCCTAAGAGGGACAAGATGAGGTTATTCACTGCACAATCTTGCAACCTCTTTCCCCTCAATTTTATTTTTAAGTGGCTCTTTGAGCTTACAGTGCAGAAAACCCTGCTACTGAGAAATACCCTGCTGCATAGGTTGTGCTATGGAGTGAGGGGGATAATGATGTATGAGCAGTGCCACTAGGTCTTCACACTCAGGGGATCCTTCTACAGTAACCACAGGCTGCCTCTCTGTCCGTATACCTTGTTTTTAACCAGAGGAAATAACACACCCTGATGCAAAAGAATGTTTGGGCAAGTATTTCCTTTATGAAGATATCTTAGATAAGAAAAAGAGCAGATGCCTCAAAGCCTCTTTACAGGGACATGAAGAAGGCAACATGGACCCTGGTGTGGAGTCTTCTCAACACCTGTTCAGAACTTTGCAATGCTGAGAGCCATTAGGCTAGTGTGGCTACATCCCACCCCCTTCCAGAGGTTTCTCAGGTGTAATCTCACAGGTTTCTCTTGTCCTTCTGACAGAGGTTTCCATGGGCTTCTTGCCAGGAGGGACAACCCTGGCTTACCATGTGCTGCTCTTTGTGATTAGGCTAAGAGCAAGGACAATCTGTGTCGACATCTTTGCTAGGGGCAAGGGATGGACAACAAGCAACAGCTAGCGAAGTAGTTTTAGTGCAGATGACAATATGAGGAGATACGTATTTGCTTGCTAAGAATGCATATTATTATGTCTATTATTAGACTGCTAATAGAAAATTAAAAATAGTGGCACCCAACATCTGTTCCATAAAGTGCCTCTGCAACATCCACACTTATCTCTTTCCTATCCGTGTGGGACCCAGCTGAAATGCAAAGGTCTGGAACAGCCTTTCCCCAGTTTCGCTTCTCCTCTTCAAATCTCCTAAATCCTCCTCTTTATTTCTTAGATGAGCCTGCATCTCCAGTGGGTCTTTCCTTATTCCCCAAGCTGCCCATTCCACACTAAGGAACAAAAATGCCCTCAAATTAAAGCCAACCTCATCAGTGCAACACAAATAGCATTAACCCTTCTTTGAATGTGGTAGAAGGGAAGAGATGGATTGTGTGAGAGGGAGGGCCATGTGAATCCCAGTGCCCTTATTCTACCTCTTGCACCAGCACCAGTGATGGTAACTGCATCCCCCACTGTCTTCCAGCTCTTCCCTTGTCACTTGCAAACCTGTCATCCCCCTCTTCCTCCTCAGCTGGTATCTCTGGTGGCTGACAGCCAAGAAAATGAGTACTGACTGACAGCAGTATTTGTACTGGCCAGCGACAAAAGATAGTACGATAATGAAAAAAAAAAGTTCTAGTTCTGATCTGTGCTGCAAACCATCAGACACACTACAGCAGGGACTCTTTATTTAGCTGTGGGGAAAGATCTATGAAGCTGCTTCTGTGGGGTTTGGGATACAAAAATTCTGTGGCAGTTAACCTGTGCCCCCTGGTATCAAGCTCTCCTGGACAGCAGTGGCTATACTGTCCCACACACACAACTTTGCATTAAAAACATCCTGCATGCAAGTGCCCAAGCAACTGAAGTAGCAACCTATAGGTCATAACATTTGTATAAACTGACTAAATAGGACTGAAAATGGAATTTCTTTTTTTCTTTCAACTACTGCTGTTAGAAAGGACCTTGAATCCAACCTACAGATTAGTATGTCAATATGCCTTGTGCAGCACCTAGCAGCAGCCAGAGGCACCAAATGCATGTGGAGGAGGAGGAGAAATTCCAAAAATGAGCTGAAACTGCCTGGTGCCCTTTTGGATTACGTCAGCCCAGCAAATCCTGCTTACTGTTGTCCCAGCCAGACATGGAGTGGTGTGGGAGGTCGTGAGCTCTGGCTTCTGGCACCAGGATGCCAGGTAGCATCCAAGACTGGGCACTGGGGAAGGGATGTGCACCTCCCATTGCTGACAGCCGAAGATGCACGTTCAAGCCCTAGTCCACACCCACTCCATTAAGAACAACTGCCAGCACAACTAACATCTCTGTGGGTTAGAAGGCTAAATAAATAAGGGATGAATAGCTACTGTACATCAGAGCCCTTTACCCTGGGAGAATCAGTGAACCTGAATTCCCCAAGAAACGTAAGTAGGCTACGTCTCCGCCTGTGCTCTGATTAATCTCATCGTTTGTTTTCCTGGAAATTAGATGTCCCAGATGCCATTGTTTCCATTATAAGTGTTCATCTGCTCTGTTTTGAGCTTGATTGCTCCTGTAGCCTGTTTGGCTTAACTGCTTTCTGTTTATTTATTGTTTGTGAGTTTCTAAATTAACATTCTTAAACAAAATTCCAGTAAATTAAAATGAGGGCATAGCTGCAACTCTCAACTCTAGATTTGTTAAATGTTTAAAAACACCAATGGCATACAGAAATCCCGAGCTGTTGTATGCAGTGTGACTAAATTATTAATAGCTGCCATGCACATCACACAAGAATTACAAAAGGGGACTTTGTGTTTCTGCAAAACACTGCTATTTTTGTCTGACAGTAGAGAAAAAGTCATTTGGAAATTAGTCTTATTGGTACTAATCACAACTGTTATTAAAACATTCTCTATTATGTAGGCATAATATATTAATTTTTCATTTTTGAGCAGAATTAGGCATTTCATTCATTATCTCAGTGAGGATCTTGAAAGTTAACAATTTGTTAAAATGCAAACAAAAGATAATTAATGAAAACATACTGGAACATATATCTATTTCTAGTCATAAGAACCTTATTAATTAGTACAAAAATATTCAAGCACAAATTAAAGTAGTAGCATTTACAGAAGATACCATAGAATATTTGGTTCATGGGTAGGAAAGATCAGCTACGGGATTGTTAGAGGTGGGGATTTTTTTTAAACATGAAGTTATATGAATGGATTGCTACATTTAAATTTGCATTACAGAGAAAATAACATTCTGCTGTGGGCAAAAACAGAAGTACGGGAAATTTCTTTCCTGTCTCAAGTGAATTATTTCTGGTGAAAGGCTTCTCAGCATTTTGCTACAGGCATGCAGCTTTACACACAGACCATTATGCATGTGCACACAGAGAGTGCTCTACTGGGGGTGTCTATCCTGATGCCCTCCTCTATGCCCAGCTCCCCACAAAGCTATGTACGGGAAATAAAGAAGAAACACGGATTTGGAAATGGAAAAAAAGAAAACCAAACCAAACAACCACCAAAAACGTTGGCACAGAAAAGCAAGTTGATACAGAATAAAACAGCTTCACTCAGTATGTCTCAGCTGCTTCCAAAGCAGAAGGCAATGGGGACGTACTGCTATTATTAGCCCTCTGGATGGGAAGCAGCACGGTTTGGAGCTGTTGGCAAGATGTTGCAGGATTTTCTTTGCACATATGCACAGGCACAGACACACAGGCAGGCAGACAGACCCCCCAAAATGCTCATGGTGAGCCCCTTCCCGCCACTCGGGTGAGACAGACAGACAGAGAGCACAACGCCAACGCGACTGTGCGTACTCACAGCTCAGAGTACAAGAAGTGCAGGTTGCCCACATTGTCTATGTAGTTTGCAGGACTTAGCCAAGGTAGGACCAGTAACAGGAGAGCCTTCATTTTCAGTGCAGTGCTGGCACTGCTGCTAGGTTTCCTCCTTCCCACCGTCTCTCTGTGCTGGTGGGACACACAACGAGAAGCTTTTGTGCCAGCCAAGCCCCTTCTAAGCAAGCCTTTCCATTTCAATGCAATGGTAGCACATTATGAGTCGAGCTTAAATCCCTTAAATGAAGTTACACTGCAAAAATCATTGACCTGTAAGAGGATTACTCGGTCTGACTCTCGGATGGGTAGATGTGAGGGTTTAGGGACAGCACAGCGTGGTTGGCGAGACAGTGACTTATGCTGCAGAGGAGAGCAATGCTCGGGGAAGAGACCTGCCTCCTGCAGGATTCAGAGTGGTTCTTCAGAAGCAGCTGGTATGTTTACATCACTGCCCACAAGCAGATGGGTTACGAGTTAAACTGCATCACAGAAGGGTGTAGCTGTCTGATAAGGGGGGAAAAAATGCCCCCCATGGAGTTTTGTAGCAGGCAATATCAGAAGACCACACCTTTTTAAAGTAAAACACTGCAAAAGATCACAGTCAACTGCTAACTGTTTGCCTCTCTGTCTGAATTCCCCAAATCCAGTCAGATGCTTTTGTACAAACATAAATCATGTAATAATCCAAGGACATGTCTCTTCTCAGGGGTTTTTTTGAAGGATGCAAGAACAAACCAGGATGCTTTCAATGGACTGCTCCATGGTAACCAGTATTTAAAAAGAATGATAAAGTTCTCTCATCAATTACAAAACATAAAACAGCAAACTCACCTTGTCCCACGTGACCTCATCTCTGATCAGGGCAAACTTTTATTTTCTTCGAGAATCAGGATTGTTCTGAACCTGAATCATGCAAGAAATGCAAGGACTGCTGACTGCCCTGGTGACTCCAGCAGAGTCTACTTGAATTTATTCACTGAGAACACAGGTCACGTTCTCTTGAGATTTCAGATGGACTCTGAGCTGTTCTCACCACAGGCACTGGATGTTTATGATTGTAATTGTATTAGTTTTATTAGCAAAGGCACACATTTTTTCTCCCCTCTGTTGATGCACCACAGTTAAAGAGAACAATGTCAGCTCAGTTCAGTCTGCTCAGTCTGTCCCTAGGCAAGATGGAGCACAGCATCCTTCTTTCCTTCCCTGCCATGAGTTAGAGGTGGGACGGAAAAAGAAGTTTCTGCATTTCTGAGAATTAAATTAGGCAGAGGCATAAGATACCTTGGGCGACAATTAATTAAAGCTGTGCTTAAACAAAACAAAAAAAGGTACTGCACAGTGTCTGGAAGCACAAGGTTGCAGAAGTCTACCTTTAGGGGTGGCTCAGACCGCTCTCTCCTATTTCTTCTGTCACGTGGGAATGCCAGTGAGGCTGCACTACCCACGCCCTGGAAAGCTGAAACCCCAAACAGCAGAAGTTCCCTATGGTTTCCTGTTTTCCTGTGTCTGCCCTTTGGCATTAAGGTAGCTCAGCCCTTCCCAACTATTCTGAGGAATGAAAATCTGTCATGAGCAGCAAAGAAGTAAACATCCAGCCTATGTAGCAATGCTTTGTACTGAACTACCTTAGGGACTTTAGAGTTTGATGGGAAGGAAGACCATTGCTCTGTTTCTCCAGTCTCTTGTTCCCTAGGTTTACAAAGCTGAGACTTGGTGCAAGGAGCCTGACACAAGGAAGGAAGAACTGCAAGAAACTATGGGAACGTGTTACTGAGACAATTCTTTCTATCCCTGGTTGGGCTCAGGCCAGAAAAGCCAGAGGCATAGGATCTTGAAGATCCTGAGGGATCCTGAAGACCCAGGCCACTAAGATTCAATAATAGCTGCTAAAATAAAACTCACCAGGCTTTTAGAGAACCAAATCATGGTTCATAGCACTACAATTCTTTAAGATGGGCAGCAAAGGCTACCTTTACTACTACCTTAAGGAGGAGAAACTAAAACTCTGGAATGATTTGCACATGTCCATGTAGGAGAATTGACACTAGAAATTTGGAGTGGTGCTAGCTGTTTGACTTCCTTTTAAAAAGAATATTCCAGTTTGCTTATTTACTGGGGTGGGAGTGGGTGTCCTGCTAGTTTTATGGCCACAGAATCATCATGAAAAAAAATTAAGACAAACAGGAAGATCTAAAACACATTAGAGTCAGCTATATATATAGCACAAAAAGGGAAAGAGGTATTTGCATTAGGGGCTCAAGATTTTATGATTGGAATTTGTAGAGAAACATAATTTCAGTGGTAGGAGTTCACAGAAGACTGCCAGTCCCTTTACCTGTGTTACTATTGAAATTAGCATTTGAGATCTACCAAAGGAGTACTAACCAAAGGCAGAAAATTATGATTAACTTTGCTATTTTTTCCTCTTTCAGCACAGAGCTAACCTTGCAGAGCACTGCTGGGCTGGGCTGGGACCTGCTAACACCGACTCTTATGCCATGAGCCAGCAGCGCCCTCATAGGTAAAGCCAGGTCCAGAACTGCATGGCCAAGGGCACCCAAATCCACGAACACCAAGTTTCTAGAATGTGAGAGGTGGTCTCATAACCTTTGCAAGAGGTCAGGAAGCCTGTTGCTAATGCATTGGGGTTTTTTCCAGTTTCAGTAATGCAAAATGGTCACATTTTCGGTTATTTAAAACACTGTAACTTCAATGAATACCTTCAGTGAATAAATTCCTAGTGAAAATCCTGGTGCTTCAGGAAATGAGGTCTCCAGTTCAAATGGGGACGTGTTTGAATGGCAGGCTGCAGAGCTATTTCCAGTTAGGGGCTTCACGACTGTGAAGTGTGCAGCCATGTGAACATATCTCTGCTCTCTGGCTAACAAGCCTGCTTACCAGGGATGCTCTGACTCTCTGCATTGTCATGTATGTGCAGGAATGTGCTCCCAGCAGCAGTCAGGAGCCCTGCATGCTGAAGCACACTCCTTAGCAACACGATTTACACCTGACAACCGCGAGGGAAGTCATCTCACTGGGCAACAGACAGGCCACAGAACAGGGCATCTCTTAGATCCCAGCTCTCCTTCAGCCTGAGGTAGTGTTAGTGAGACTATGGCAAAACATTTTTCTGCTGGCAGAAATCACAGCCCTGAATGTACATCTTTACTCTTCTGCCTTCCTTAGTAAAGGTAGAAGCTGCAAGACAAAAACAGCAGCACATACTTTTACTCTGCAAAACAGAGAATGATTTGTCATCAGTTCTCTCCTTGCAGAGGAACCAAACTGCTCCCTGGAGGGACATTCCCAGAGTCAGGATGGTGGGTATCCTGGTCACGAGGAGAGGTAAACCTGGAGGGGGAGTTCAGCCAGGGTGTTCTTCCAGACCATGTCGCTCTGTGAGCCCCACGGTATGGTGGCCTGGGTAAGAGCTCACCTGGAAGAAAGGAGCACTCATCTTCAAAGACCAATACCAAACCAGAATGTTTTCTGCTCTACTTCTCATATAGGTCATTTGTGATTCAAAAAAGGTTTGAAGAAAGGGCAATTATAAAACCCTTAACGTGCTTTAAAATATTTATAATTGCTCAGCTTCCCAAGACTTACAGATCTCTTCAGACTACATACACACTTCCATTATGCAGCTAAACACAAGCTATCCACCCAGAACTGGTAACAATAGCATGAAGTACCTTGAATACATTTGATTCTAAAAAAAATAGTGAGATATTGTTATATAAATGGACTAAATTCAGTTCTGAATTAATGATACTGTAGGTGTTCATTGGGAATGAAATCAACAAATCTTTGTTTACATTAACTGTCTATTTTCATCATCATTATTTGAAGATATTCTTCATTTACTCAAGAAAAAGAGTGAAAAAAAAGTCTATCAATAACGACTTACTGGGTTTGGAAATGCTGTTCAAGGTGACCCCGTTGCACGACTTCTGAGCAGTGTTCTGTGAAAGGGCAGCTAACCATTAGCTTGTCCAGGAGGTTATTCACTAGTATGCTGGACTTCCTGCAAGTCTGGAGAATCACAAGCTTGCGGTCCATGGGACAGAAGTCTTTTTCCACAAGAAAATTTGTAAGGCAGGCTGTGCAGAAGGTGTGACCACAGAGTGTGTCTAATGGGTGAAGCAAAGGTTGCAGGCAAATGTGGCATATCAGATCATCATCTACTTCTTCGGTGTAGCTGTACAAGTGGTTTTCTTCCGGTGAATGCGCTTGACCACAGGTGACACAGAGTGGCAGGGAGCTATCCTCCATTTCGTCTTCTTTCTGGCTTGTAATAGAATAGATGCAATTCAAAAGGGGGCAGGTGGGAATACCTGACCCGTTTTCTAATCGTGAGAGCAGGAGCAAGGCTTATGTACCATCAGATCTGTGGGGAGGAAAGCCAGAGGATTATGTTCTGGATTTTGTTCTCCTACCATACTTACAGAAGGTAAATGAAGTACCTTAGGAGGTATTATAGAAGGATTGCATCTTTGGGATGGGAGGATGAAATAATGAAGAGAGCAGAAAGAGGGGAGAGAAGGTTAACTCCAGGGACTTTTATTCTCTTAAATCTAGCTCAATTTACACAGGCATTCTCAGTGTAAAGAAATCAAAACAGGAAGAAATACTACTGGCAAATAATGGTTGAAAACCTTAAATTAGCATATAATTGCAGTTTTGTCAGCTGATTTTGTGGCCACATTACTTTTGTTGGAAAAGCAGCATTGTGTGTAGACAAACATTGCAGTAAATTAGCTAAGAAACACAAAAGAAAGAAGAAATATAGCTAAGAATAATGGTTACTGTCCAAACTGCCTGCTCAGCACATCATGGGAGAGCACCAGCTTCACCTAATGCACACGAATGTACAGACACTGTATGTGTAACCAGAAAGAAGACAATCTGGGTCATGAAAACTTAGAGGTTGGGATCCTCTAGATCAGCAACAATGGAGCTAGGCCCTTGCATTCAAAGCTTGTCTGCCTTAAGTCAAGCATTTATAACAATCTCCACCAGCATAATCAGTTCCAAACTTCATTTACTTCCCAAAGCACCAAGCACCTCATATGCTGAAGTGAAGTGAACATGTGGGAGGATGCCAAGTAATGTATTGCTAAAAAATAGGCTTATTCCCTTCATTATTTGTAATACAGAAACCCAGTATGTCCCTAACTACCAATCCAATTAGCCCTGGCTAAAGCACCTGCCTGCTGGTATTTTGAAGATGTAATCTCTGTGTGTGGCAGCAAAACTGAAGAGTAATTTGTAGTTTTTACTTGATGAACCCCAACTGCTCATTGGAGCACTTATGTCTCATTACATCTATTCTCACTTTGTTATACTGCTTTGAAAATAAACATGAAGATATAAAATATGCAATGGCCTAATTATTGCTCTTGCTTGTAAATCTTATTTGCTGCTCTGCTGTAACACTCTACTCTTGCTTCCAGCTTGACTTAATTTGCTGAGACAATGTGTCAGACTCAGACACACACGTTTGAGGGCAAATGAGGGAAAGAATAATAAAAGAAGTCTGTCTATGACA
>VYZS01096735.1:6260-20974 GCA_013400695.1 Neodrepanis coruscans
ATCCTGAACCCTTTTTTGTGTAATTATGTGGGGTCAACACATTTCAGATATTGAATCTGAAAACTCGGAACCCCTGAGTACCCAAATCAGTTCAGGACATGCACTACGATATGATTGTACTTACCAGCTTTACATCATTACCATTGTGGATTAATTCTTCAAAGCCTAATTACATCTTTGGTAATAAGACAACGATAATATGCAACTTTATTTCCTTTGTTCTACCTTTGAGTGAAGGTAACCCATAATTTACAAACAAATAAATTAAGTCCACATATAGACATGCCTGCTCCCATTTCTCACTGGAAGAGAATACAAACCAGATAAAATTGGTATCTAAGAGATAGGACTCCCTAACACATTACTTGGACTCATGGATGAGAACGCTGCTCTGGGATGCACAGTGTTAACAGGAGTGAGAATTCCCTGCCATCAATGTGCATGACACCAAAGAAACAGCAAAACACCTTCAATTCCACTGACTTCATTATGGGAACAACCCTTAGGAATGAACCATAAAGACATTAAGAAAAGAAATTCAGTGTATATTTCTGCAGAACAATTAATCTGTTCAGTAAAATTATCTGTTCTGAAGAACACCATGTAGCACTCTGAAAAAAACCTCATGTTATTTATTTTACTTGTTTTCATACAACTCCAGAACATGGAAACTCCCTTTCACTGAAGCAGAGTTAGTGACTGGCTGATACTGATAGACACTAGGGGAAGCACAAAGAAGAAATATCTTATGGTTCAAACCTGGTATTATTTAATTGTAGCAATATGGATTGTGCTATTAACTAAGTGATTAAGCTCTTCAAGATTTCACAATATATGCTGTATACAGGACAGATTAAAACACAATTACTCCTAACATATTGATGGGTCTAAATTTAATTAACTTTACAGCAGATGATTCACAGAACTGAAAACGCTAACCAACAAAATTCACTGGCTTGATTTGAAATACAATATAAAACATTCAATACAAACGAGTCAAGTTGCAGTACAAGTGTGTAAGAGTTTTGGAGTCCCTGATACATTTTGAGTCCTTTTGTAATATTTCACAAATCAATTTTTTCTCTGGTCTCTCCATAGAGTTTCTGATATTACTGGTTGTCACTTAGCTACAAAGAAATACACAGTGCCAACAACACTAAAATAGAGGGTGTAGAAGAATATATTATTTATAGTAATACTTATAAACTTACTAATTCAGCTCTTTGCATTATTTTTAATACTTTCTAATGTTAGGCATTTTACTGTTCTACACTCTGCTTGACAAAGTACCTTCCAATAAACATACTGATGTTGATTGGAGAAAAGATTTTTAGAAAACTGTAGGGAACTACTGAAGTAGGATTTGGAGTCTCAGGGGTGTAATTGCATGGCAATTGATCTTACTCTCTGGATGTTGGATGCTGCTTCCCCAGACTATCAGCTTGCCTACAAAGACATGTTAAGGAAAGTTCTCTCAGAAATCTTCCAGAAGAAAGTTCTCAAGCCTGATCTTGCTCTACGGAAGAATACTTCAGAGGAATGTATTAGTTGAAGATGTGCTCATTCCTCTGCCATGGTAAGACCTGCTGACGCTCTCTCTAATTAACCCATTGAGGGTGTAGTGGTTGTAAATTCCTTCACACAAATAACACTGTCATCTGACTGCAGTATGAGGCAAATTTGGGTAGACAAAAACTCCCTGTGATGGACGTTCAGGAATGAAAGCAAGGCGGAGTTCTGGCCAGACGGAGGAAAAACCAGCTTCACCAGTGTGGCCAAACTCCCTTTGCCCACAGCAAGTGTGAAGGCTACTGGCAACCAGCAAACCCACTTAACTCTTGCTACTTTGTGTGCTGCAAAAGCCTGTAGCAGCGCTAATTACCAAGCAGCCTGTAGTTGTAACTGATAACACAGAGCATCCTCTGTGCTGTGCAGCCCCACACAGGGCCTGCTTCACCCTTAAGTCAAACCAAGTTCACTCAGCCAGGAAATGGGAAATAGTGGCCATTCTCCCGTGACTGTGTGACCACAGTTTTGCTGAACGCTGTTGCCCCAGAACATCAATGTGCAGATGGCTAATCAGTTTGATTATTTAAAATGTCTCCTATTTGCCTCTCGCTTTCCACTCATTTATCTAAACATGCTGTAGATGAATATCACACGTACATATCACCCAAACATTTTCCATATGCAGATGTAACTTCTATCTGAAAAAGCCAAGATAAAAATATACAGCTGAAGGAAAAACTTTATGACTATGCTTCATCTAGCTAGAACTGCTGCACAGAACTTATCTAAGGGAATATATGAAAAACAGCAGTGTTGTGAATTCACTCCTTGGTTAGGCCTTAACTCTGTTAAAATAAGCTACGTTGTATCAGAGATACAATTTTTTTCTTTCACAGTTTTTCAACTAAGGTGTTGACTTCCCAGATTTGTGAAGTACTGTACTTATAATCTTAACATAAAAAAACCTCCACATTATCAAGACCATGTCATAAACTAAGTAATCTGGAAAAATGGCAGTTCTTTCCCAGCAGCTATAAAAACGACATTTCTTCATGAATTTGGATGTGTCCTGATGAAAGCACCTGATCTGTTGGGGAATACTATGTGAAACTCATTCACAAAAAGTGAACTCAAAATGAACACATGCAAAGAAGGACTGTAGAGTGATTAAAAATCAAGGAGACTACCTTTGTGAAAGGAGGTTAAGGAGCTTGGTTTGTCCCACAGAGATGAGCAAGGTAGAAATACAGGAAATGGTTGAATAGCAGAGAATGCGCAATACTTTAACTAATGGATGCATAGTGAAACTGAATATCTTTAGACTGGACATTTTAAGGCTTTCAACAATCAGACTAACAAATACAGCTTCCTGGGAGAATGTGCAGCACCAAGAAGTCTATCCAGCTTTAAGATGGAACACGTTACAGAATTTTACCTAAAATGGTGTAACCTGAAGCAGCAGTAGACTCAATATGGTAACTCAGGAGGTATCTATCTCATACTACTGTGTTTTACAGTAAAATTGAAATGTAATGTGACAACAGTTACTAGTCTTGTTCTTTTGCAGACCTTCCCTATGACCCCTTTCAGATGCCATTTCTAAAACCATCACCATTCTCCTCCTCACCCATCTGTAACACTATGACATGTCTTCTCTGCAGTCATTCAGCCATGTACAGGTCTTACTTCTTCCTTCATTTCTACAAATCAATTCAATTTTATAAAACAATGGTTTCATTTGGATCCCTTTTGTCACTCATTTCAGATACTGTCATGTCCCCAATTCCGGCATCTAACATTTTGCTTATACGGTCTAAAACATTAGAACACCACTGGCACCACCACAATGCCACCAAAAAAAATCAAAAATGTCATACTCTTTCTTCTAAAAGCTCACTGATCTTCTATTCCCTTTCTACACCATTTGCTTGCTATCCCAAAGCTGTATGAGCACCTTAGTAAATCCGAGATAGCCCAAGAGATAATAGCTCAATAGAGCACATCAAGAGAAATACACCTTCATTTAAGACCCCTTAAATACATAAGAAACTAAAGGGTTGGCAATAGTATAAGAAAGGGAAAAGGGTAATAAATTGAACTATCTGCCACAGATTCTGACCCTTGTTACAGCTTCTTTGATCAGAGAAAAGGACAGTAAACAGGACACATCCACTTGCTGGAAAAGCAATGGAATGATTGTGACTGAGATAACCAGCTGGAAAGGCAATTTAGTGGACACTAAAGATAGACAGATAGCAAAATGCAGAAACATCTTTATTCTGAAACTAATAAAGACATCAAAGTGTTGAGAAATCAGATATATGACCTAGAAAATCAGCTCAGATTAAGAAAGGCCAGGTTCCTTGCCATTCCAAAAGCATGAAAGGACCATGAAACCTAGAATATTAACTCCACTATAGTCTTCATATAATTTATAATACAGCTGTGATCTCACAGTGGGAGATAATGTTGTGGAACTGTAAGTACAAATTCCTTGCACAAATCCTATGAGGCTTTTGTGGAAAACAAACAAAAATTTAAAGTTTGCAAACACTGCAAGTATTATTTGCCAGTAGTCTCAACCTGAAACATTACCTATTTGTTGGGGTATAAAAGATGGAAGCATCTTTATGCTTTGCTTCTAAGGTGCAAACAGAAAAGAAAAAAAATATTTTTGTAATTACATTGTCATATTTTCCCTTAAATAATACTGGGAAATTGGACACAGTAAATATTTTGCTGGTATTAGTATTGGTGTTGTTGTTTCACATGGAAAACAAAACACTGCATTGACTTTGGTAGTTTTGGGGCCTTGTAAAACCTAAATTTGCCTTAGGTTCAACTCTTTCCAAAGCTCCTTTTATTTAAATGTTCAGCTTTAGTGATAGTTTCACTTCAGTCCCTAAAGTGAAACCACAGGCTTATGTTAAAACAAAGTATAAAATAGAAAAACACTTTACATGACAGAAGAACAAATAAAAAATGGATTTTGCTTCAAAACAGCTCAAGAGCAAATGAGGCATTATACTTAACTTTGGATTCTTTCACTGACTGACTTTCTGGGTCAGTGTTTCTGAACCTCAGTAGTATGCAAAACTCTCAGATGAAAATATTAGCTCTTTTGCATTTTACTTTCTGTCTTTAAAATTAAATTCAGACATTTTCTCAGAATTTCTGGGTTTCTGAACAGATGCCATCTTATATTGAACTGTAAGCAAGTGTGACAGAGAACAGAGAGCTAAGCATCACAACTGTCTATAGAGGTGTAAAAAGTCACAAGTATCATCTACACTGTTCTAAGGCACACCAGGAAGAAACCAGAGCTTTCCATTAAATTCCCATGCTACCACAACTGATTCAAGATGTCTGGTGTTTGTTTGTGATAAGTTCCAAATTAGTAAAATGTTATGCTTCAAAATTCAAGAAAGGAATAAGATGGTAGCTTTACAACTATACTAGTCAGAAACTGACAATGTAGTCATTCTTTTGCTTTAAATAGTCCTTTTCATTTCTTTCCTGCTGTTTCTGCTAGAGTATTTCAAGATACAATCTGTTTCATTGTTTGTAACCTTTCCACTATATTGTGCAAGCAATGAGAAATGGCACTGAAGACAGCAAAAACTAAGTTTTTTTTTTAAGCCACTTCTTAGTAAAGGTACAAGGAGGTGGAAATGAAAAATGGTGAAACCTTAACCTGTATCCAGAATGACAAATGCAATTTAAAAATCAAATCCCAGAGAGGGAATCAACTTATCACAAGAAAGAGAAACACTTCATAGGTTTTTGGGGCTTAGAGACTCCAGGCCTCATTTCCAAAAGAATCTTGAGAGCATGGTGAGTTCCCTGGATTCAGGGTGGCCTTCTGCATGGTGAAAGGCCATCAACAGAGTGATAGGTTACTAACTGCTGTGTCGTTGTCACTACCCTGTGAGACATGCATTCTTGTAAGAATTCACTGGTGGCCTTCCAGTAATGGGGAACTACTGCTTTTAAAAGCAGCTGTCAAATCCCTTTGTATCTGGTGACAGAGGGGGCATAGCCTTTCAGATGTAAATGTATCCGACTTGTTCGGGAACAAAAAAAATTCTTATAGGGAGACAGTACTACTTAATACTATAAAATAATAACTTTCATTAACATTAAAGAGAATAAATTTTTGGCATATGGAGTTCCAAGGTGATATATAAAGTACAAAACTGAAGCTTCAGTGGCTGGAGCACTTATCAAATCCTGCCAAAACCCTATAGTCACAACACTCGAAGTTTCTGCAATGCTAGTGCTACAACAGGAATTATGCACTCAATTATGGTCTCAAATTTGAGGAGAAAAGGAGGTCTGATGACAGGCTCAATCTTTCAACAAGGAAACAGCACAAGAAAGGGGTGTGGTACTGCAGAGACTGAATAAACTTCACTTTAGAGGTGAAAAAGTTCTGGTATTCTGGCATGCACCAGACTGAACACCTGATGCCCATCCTTTCTCAATCACTCCGCCCCTGCCTCACACCACCGCTTGCTGCAGCTTCGCGTTTCTCAAGTTCTCCATCCGCCCGGTTCCCGGGATTTCCCTGAACCACCTCGGACAGCTCCCGTAGCTCCTGCGCCGCCCCGCCCGGCTCCCGCCCGCATGGCACAGCACGGCACCAAGGGTCCCTTTCTCGTCGTATCTGAGGTGAACAGCACAAGCACAAAAGTGTTCGTGGCTGCCTGGCGCTGAAACACCTCTGATGAACATGATCTACAGCGGGCTGAAGAAAAGATGCCTGCCATTCACAGATTCCTGTGACTGTCTCAATCTAAATATTGCATTTCTTACATCTCCCTCAAGAATACCTGAACAACTTAAGTCTCCCACACATGTGTTGTTGAAAAAGGCCTGCTCCATTTATATATATTAAAAAACCTCCAACAAACAAACCCATAAAAAAATTACTTGTAAACCTTAAATTTAGGCAAACTGAATACCTCAGAATCATGTTCCCCCACTCTAGAACTACTACCAAAAAAGATAATGGTCTAGTAGATTTCAAGTATTCAGGGAAAAAAAAAAACCAACAACCTTTTTGTGTATGACTTCTGAGAATGTAAAAAGTAGTATACTATACTGCTCTAGTATAGTATGCTACTGCAACTCAGTCCCACAGAACATATGTGCATAAATCACCTATACTTTAATTTCCACTGGAAGAAAAAAAGCTGTTCTGCTGAAGAATTGCCCAGCATCACAAGCTATTAGGCTACAATATGCAGATTAATGAATGGGCAAGTATTTACACATAATCAGCCTTTTACCTTCTTGACCAGTTTGGCAGTGTTGCAGCAGTGACCTCTTAGAGACAAAAGTGATGACAAAAAATAGACACTCCACAAGAATCTTGTGAAGTGTGACTTAAACTCCCCTTAGGCAACTGCCCTTTGGACACCTGTTTCAGGGTGAGTAAATTTCAGGGACATTTCTGGTTTATTTGGACCCTATTGTACAAACTGGAAGCAATGTAATTTTCTAAATGAAAGGCTGAAGAAGCACTTGAAGTAAGTTGACTTTTAAACTGCTTCTGTTAACTCGGATGCAGCACAGTAAAAAGACACAAGATACACCTCCTTTTGCCGGTATCTGCATAAGGCTGCTGTTCTCCTGGTCAAAAATCTCTCCATATCAGTTTGGTGATCTGAAACAGAATCTCTGCAAAAGTAAGAGTTTTATTTTCTTTGAATGTTATATTCAGAGGTTTTCACTAAAGAAGCATGACACTCAAGTTATTTTGTGTAAAAATTTTTAATTATCCCCTCCCCCTACTGCTACAAAAGAAATTCCAATGTTTATGAAAACGTAAATGACAGGCAAAGGGTTGAATGCTCAAAAGTAATACACAAAATAATTCCACCTGAAGGAGAGTTTTTTGTCTGTTTCTGTCTCTGTCAGATGTACAAAAGTACCTAGGCAAATTCCTCAGCTTAGTAAGTGTACTAGCAAAAGTAAGCATATTTCAACTGTAGGCTGAACACGGCTCTGATAGTGATGATCAAAAATCATGATTCCATATGATAGTGTAGGAATATACGATACTTGGCAGCACAGCTGGACATCTTTCATTGCATATTTTTACAGCTTGCAGTATTTGTTATTTCCACTCCTCCTTCATTATACTTTTCTGAAAAAGTATTTTCTTCTTTCAAAATGATGTGATACTCTTCTGTTCATAAATGCTAGATTGTTTCTCCAAACTAACCAGACTCACTAACCAGATTTTCTCCAAACTAACTAATGTCAGTACAATTTCCCAGGTAAAAAATGAATATGTAAAGTTAATTATGAAAGCTTTGTGGACTCTTGGTATATTACAAGCTTTCCTCATGCTGTAGTAAAACGATAACATATTCAACTCCATCTTTACAAGGGTTGCACTGTTCTTGCTTATGTATCTTACTTCACCTCGAAGAAATACTGAAAACGCAGCAGATACATAGCTACATGCAAAACATAACTGAGCTCAAAACTCACAGAATTATTACAAAGATTCTCTTTGCCAATATTCGAGAGCTCCCCTGAGTTCTGGACTATTAACTACAGTGTAGCAGACAAAAAAGTCCAAGGACAGGAGGTATTTGGGTGCCTATCACTCTCTCACTGTGAATTCCCATTGGATATTAGAGGAATAGAGGTCAAATTGTCCCCACAGTCCCCGCACTGTCAGAATCTATGGTTCCCAGAGAAATTACATTTCAGAATGATCCACCTGTAAAATCACATCATACACTTCAATAACTACAATCATTGAAGATAATGAGATAATGAGAGGGGAATATTTCTTAACCACTTCTATAACTGGCAATTAAGTATGTAAGCTCACAGAAGGGCACTTGGCAGGAGTACATGAAAAAGCAACAGTACACACGCAAACACAGAAGCATATAGACACTCCTCCAGGTGTACAGTCAGATTTTCAAAGCAAGCTCTTTAGCACATGGTATACAGAATTGACAAAAATCTTTCCATTTATGAAAGAGGTGAAAAAGAACAGTTGTCCTTCAAATACTGAACGTGCTGAGAAAAAACACACATGTATTTGTAAATACAGTCCTGTTCACAGTTTATAAATAGCTTCAAACCAAAGTAAGTATGTTCCAGCCAAAATGCACATTCACAGAGAAGTCACCTGAAAGAAACCTATTAGATAGCAAACTAATAAAGTATTTAAAGCAGTACTTCTCTATAGGAGCAATAATATGAAGAAAGCTCTCCATATAACTAGTAGGAGAAAATGAAAAAAGGTATGCAACTAGGGCTAAAATTATGCCCTACGGAAAAAACTCTTTGTGGAGTCTTTATGGAAAAGACTTGTAATTTTCTTTGCCTTCTGCCCACCTATTCTTAGCAAGATAGCATGCAACTTGTTTCCCCGTAAAAAACTTGTTGACACCCAGGGGAAAAATCCTCCAATCTTCACAATGGAGCCCCTGAAAATCCCTCTGGGTGGCACTGCCAAACTCTTCCAGGCGCAACGCTGGCTTGGGCCACGAGAAGCTCCCCAAACCCACTACCAATGATCTCCGGCCGTGCAGCCCCGCTCGGCGGGGCTGTCACCCTCAGACTCAGGAAAGGCGGCCGCCGTTCTTCCCCCAGGGGTTGCCGACACCGCCCAGGGCGCCGCCCGGGGCACAGCCCGTCGCGGGGATCCGCAGCAACGCGGGCTCACAGCCCCCGGCGCCCTTGCTCATTCTCCACACCGCGGTTTAACCCCCCCGATCACTGACCTTTGCCACACGGGTCCGGCCCGGCCAGGACGGCCCCGGGGCCGCGCTACCGACCCGTCCGCTCGCGGGTGCGGCCGCCGCGTTCCCCCGCGCCCAGCTCCGCTCCCNCCCTCGCCCCCCTGCGGGCTCGGGTCCGGCGCCGCGCCGCTCTTGCTCCGGGCAAGGCCGTAACCTGCCGGCAAGGCCGGGCGGGGGGCGGCGGCGCCGCTCTCCCTGCCTGCCCGGGCGCTCACCCGTCACCACGGCGGCCACCGTGCTCAGCAGCAGCCAGTTCCTCCTCACGAAGCTCGGGCAGACGGATCCTTTCTTGACCGCCTTCGCCATGACGGGGGGTGCGGGGTGCCAGGCGCAGCCGAGCTCAGCCGGGCCGAGCAGAGCCGCACGCTTGCGCTCTGCGGGGCTGCGCGCTTACTGCGGGAGGTGGAGACGTTGCGCTTCACCTGGCAAGGGGAGAGACCAGCCCCCGCCCACCTGCCGCACCGCCAGCCCCGGCTCTCGTAGGGAAATGGGGGCCCGAGAGAGCCAAGTACCCTACAAGATCTCCCCACGGGTTTTTTTGCTGGTAGGTTTACCAAAAAAAGCGACGAGGCGTTTGTTTCTCTGAGACTCCTTGGCAGTGGCGTCTTTCATCCTTCCCACCCAGCATGATTAAGGCATATATATCGTCACCCAATTCCCTGTAGGCTTATGGTAGGGTTTTCAGTATGTTTATAACTTGCTGATTATGATTTTCACGCCTACAGATCAATTGGTAAATGTAAAGAAAAAAAAAAGACAGCTGCTGTTGTCTCACTGAATGACACGAAGGAGACTGCAGAATGAAAGTTTAATTTGTCTTATTTAATTACACTTGACACCATCCATTTCAAAACATACACTAATGAGGTTTGCCTGATTTATTTCTGTGACAACTGAGTAAAACCTTGAGTAGACCAGCAAGAGCTGCAATTGAGACCTTGTCACGTTTTCTCTTCACATGGATCTGGTTGTTCTGGGTGACAGATTGGGGAAAGAGACAAGTACATTTGGTGAGTCAGAGAAGAACACTGAAATCCACCTGGATGAGAAGCAAGAGCAATCATCTATCCCAAATGTTAACACTTGAATCCAGCTGCATAAATTTATATAAAGACACCTAAAAAATGGCCATATTGTTCAAATTTTTAGAGCACATGCAGTAATTTGTCAACATGTGTCATCATCAGGAAAATTTAATTAAAAAATGCAAAGAAGCCTAGTGATAGAGAGAGGATGAATAGGTATCATATTAGTTTAATTAAATCATAAAAGGTTCTATATCACTTGAAAGGAAGGCTGGCATACTACTATGTTACAAGCTGTAGCAAAGCAAAACAGAAGTAACTAATGCAAAGAAATGGTAAGAAACACTGTGGCTGTTCAGTCCTGAACATACTTTGGTAAGGAAATGTGGCAAAGTGTGAAGAGCTATATGAAGAACAAGGCACATGAGGTTTTGGGGTGGGAATGATCAGGTGTATCCTGTGCCAAAGAGCTCTGGCTTTGATTCTCATTGCCACTAGGTGTAATTTTTAATTTTAGTTTTTATTTTCTCCCACATATACTATGTGTCGCAGACACCACTTTCAGTAAGCAAAAGCTCTGATTTGTAGCAGATGCCAAGATGGTGCCTTTCTAGATAGTAAGAACAAAATTAGTTGCAAGATAACTTTAGAATTTAGGCCTTCATTTACTTTTCTCTATATTCACTTTCTCATGTCTCCCTTCTTACAACTGACTCTGTTTTTTTTTCTTTTTCTCTCTCTCTCTCTTTTTTTTTTTTTTTTTTTTTTTTTTTTTTTTTTTTTAGCTGCTTTGGTGAGCTAGAAGAAATAATTCCGAAATAATTCCTAAAGGCTTCTTTCTCTATGGGATTTCCCTGGTTTGTGTGTTTCTCTTGATATTTTCAGTATCCTTCTTTTCACATTAAGGATTTCATAATACCTTCTTGGGAGAGCTGGAATTCTCTGCAGCACACTTAGCACAGAAAAATGCCCACTGACAGGTATAAAGCAATGTGATTGTAAATTATACATGCCTCCCTGGAGCTTGTATTATCTTAAAGGAATTGTGCAATCTTAGAAAAAACATAATATAATTATGCTATACAACTTTTGAAGACTAGAGATATATCTTATTTGCATGTTCTGCAACAAAACGACAATATATATTGAACAATACTGAGGACTTCTACGTACCTGTTGTTTCCTGTTCAAGTATAGTGTTCCTGTTCTTTTCTGCTAGTGTTTAGTCTCTAAAAATATCTAGGAAAAAAAGCATGCCAAAATTCTATGTCTTAATAATTTTTCGTTCTTTTTTTTTTTTCACTTCATCAAGTGTAACTCTATGAATGTGACCTTGAAAAAAAAAAAGAAGTTGAAAACACAGCATCCATAGAAAGTTAAGGAAGCATTTAAAAAAATTAGGCAGGTGAAATAGATGCTTTAAACATCTTGATGAGCAAACTGTTTTTAATTTCATCTTCCTATTATAGAATGACAGACATTGGCTTTGATCCTGGATGTAGAGTTAAGGTGGCAGTTTCTGTGTGGAGAGCTATATAAAAAAAAATACCAACCCTATAATAAAAGTATCCTAATAAAATGGAAAAGAAAGGCAGTCCAAGCCCATGGATCATTCTTGAAATGTTGAAGTTATTTTAAAAATTAAATCAACCATGGAAAAACACCAAGAGACAAAATAATTTGAGAGACAAGCTACCTGTGCAGCTACCAAGCATAGCTGCTGAGCAAAAAAAATCTAAACTCTATTTGAACCATTTTTATCTTTGTCTTATTTTAAGAGATCCTGGAATCACTATGAAGTAAATATTATGTATGTGTGAAAGAATGTCAATACACTTCATCTGTGAAGATAAAAGAATACATTCTTTAGCTATATTGATCACTTACAAAGTTCTCAGAATAAATCATGGTCAAAATTATAAACATGACAAAACGGTTTTATTTTTTGTGTTTAATTTTTTTTTAATGTTAATGAAACATACAGAAAAATCATTCTTGAAAAAATGAACATTTACCTCGGAAAGAGTGGCAAGCATTAATATGTATTTTTTTCCCCCCTGAAGGTTAAAATAATCCAGATTGCCTTGTTGTAGATCTAGGATCATTCATAAATACATTAATAACTATTCCTTTGACAAGTTACTGCCACATAGTGACCTAATACTTATGTAGCCCTGTGTCTGAAAAATCATTTCCAGTCTGTAGAACTGTCTTAACAACATTTTAAATGAATTACTTAAGAACATAGCAAGTAACTTCACAGGCTAGGAATATTTTCAATATTTTTTAGGCATTCGAGTGTTTCAATGCTGGAAGAGGCAAAGAAGTCCTACTAGAACATGTACAGTACAGTGTAGTGCAGAGTGTAGCAAGTGGAATCTTACTTCTACATTCCTTAAAAAAGATCTTCAGAGATTTAGTTAAGAGGAAAAAAGCAATTCAGTTTATCTTCTTCAGACCTTCAACTTTTTTTGCCTAGGTCAGACTATTATTATAATTTGTACAATCTTTGGTTAACAGTTTATTTGATCCATAGAAAACTAATGAAATGCCTTTTCCTCATAGTTTATGGTGACTATAGGTAAGAAATCACAGGCAATTGATGAAACTGGGAGTATTTAATTTTTCAAAATGTTTTGATAAAACCACAGTGTTAAGCAAAGATTTCAAAAAACAGGAGCTGATAATCTACCTTAAATACAAGTAGGATAAGTGACTTTGCTTTTCTTTTTAATTTGAGGCCAGTCCAGCAGATGGGCACTTTTGCAACTGTTTTTAATGCCATAAAGCCAGGGAGTAGATACAAAATTTCGAAACACAAAATAATGAATTCCTGTCTAATATCTTCATTTTAATTATAATATAAGCCAATAAAATGTGTCATATTTCTAAGTTCAGTGAAGAGCTAAAGGAGGCACAAGGAAAAGCACATAGCTGTGTCTTATGTGTGTAAATAGTATTACTAAGCATCTGTTACTAATTGCAGAATTTCTCCTATAGTATAAACTTTGACTCCTGACATCTGACCTTAAAGTTTAATTGCCATATATGGTATACAATATAGACAGATAAGAAAAATATTGCTGACTTGTAAATTAAATAAACACGACCTTTTTGACAGATGCTCTGAATGTCCTCAGGGGCAGAGCTGGTGAGGTGCTGGTTTTTATTTTTGGCCATGGGATATTGGCTTCATGGCAGTAATGGAATTTCACTTGGAGATCCTATTTAATCCAGTGTAGGTTAGATACAGAACCAGAACCCATACTGGTATATTTAATTAATCCAACCCGCTCCGTTTCTATTCCAGTAGATGGCCCTGAATGCACAGAGAGATCCTTCTTATTTGCTTAGAACTTCCATCAAGATTGCCAGTATGTACTTTATCTTCTTTTTGCAAAACCTATTTGCACAGGTTTTTCTACTGTCTTAACGAAGACACTCTAAACCTTACCAAATTAGTAATTTCTCTCCTTATTTTCCTCCTCTGAGCTTTTTTAGAATTGTTGAATTATGGTTAAAATATATTAATTGTAGGTAAAATGGTCTGGATTTGGCCCAAAATCAACAAGGAGGGTTGTTTATTTGGTTGGTTTGTTGGGTTTTTTATATTAAATGAAATCCTGTGCCAGATCAATGGGATTTTTCACCTTGTTGGAGTTAATGGGATCATAGCTAGGAGAAAGATAAGAGCTGCAGATGGAATTTTTGTTTGCTGGTTTATGGCTCTCTAATGTTGAGTCTTTTTTTCTACCCAAACCCAGTTTTGTTTCATCTTAACTAAACATAAGTTCTTTATTATCTATTTTTTCACTGTTGAGATCAGAACTCATCCGTGTCAAACTAACATAAAAGAATAATGATGAAAACATATTAGAATTCTGTGTTAATGGCTCACCTGTTATACTTTTAAAACCTTGGAACATTATGTTCTAGATCACTCCTGTTTTTTTCTAAATTGTGTTCCTGATCACTGTATATTATCAGAGGTGTGTACATTATCACAGATTTTGATGGAAGTTGGACATAATTGAAGGACTTACTATCAGTAAGAAATGCTTTGATTGTTTTATTCTTACTTGTTTTAAGTGATGTAAATATTTCATACAATCCTTTTATGTTTTTCTAGCTGCAGACATTTTATGCTGTCAGAAGGTAGGCGTGCAGAATGAGAAGGTGGCATAAAATATGTTTCACAAATCCAGATTTAATTGGTAGCTATGTGCTATTCACAGAAGATTGAAGGAAAGGCAAGCTCTGAAAGTCATCATGGGCAGATAGGTTTTATGAAGTCCAGTAGTCCTCATTTACCAAGAAAGTATGATGGCCTATTTGTGAAGTGATCATGAGCCAACAGTTGTCTAAATCCAAGTGGATACCATGGTTATGTGTCGTGGGGCTAAAAAAT
>VYZS01096748.1:0-10753 GCA_013400695.1 Neodrepanis coruscans
GCTGGGGACCCCAGACCTGGACACACACTCCAGGTGGACTCTAATCAGAGCAGAGTAGAGGAGCAGAATCACCTTCCTTGACCTGATCGTCCCCTCTCTTTTGATACAGCCCAGGATGTCATTGGCCTTCTGGGCTGTGAGCACACACTGCTGGCTTACAACCATGAGAAACCCCAAGTCCTCTTCTGCAAGGCTGCTCTCAATGACTTCTTTTTCCCAGTGTGTACTCACATCTGGCATTGCCTAATTCAGGTGCAGCACCTTGCTGAACCTCATGAGGTTCACATGGGCCCACTTCTAAAGTTTGTCCAGGTCCCTCTGGATGGCATCCTTTCCTTCTGTTGTGTCACCTGCAAACTTGCTGAGGCCTTACTGGATCTCAGTCTGTGTTGTTGATAAAGATATTGAAGAGCACCACCCCCAAGTCAGAGCCCCGAGGGCGATCATTTGTCACTGGCTGGACATAGAGCCACAGACCACAATTCTCTGGCTGTGCCCATCCAGCCAATTCCTTATTCACTGAACAGTTTACTCTTCAAACTCAGGTCTCTCCAGTCTGGAGATAAGGATGTTATGTGGGACCACATCAAAAGCCTTACAGCTCTGCTTATTCACACTGAATAGGTTCTTGGAGTATGAGATGAAGTTAAGAAACATAACTGGATAGTTGCTGATGCAATTAACTGCAGAAGCGAACTGGGTGTTTAGGTTGAGGGCAAGGTGAATATGAGTCAGCAGTGTCCTGGCAGCCAGGAGGGCCAACCATGTCCTGGGGGCATCAGGCAAAGCATCACCAGCTGGTCGAGGAAGGGGATTGTCCTGCTCTGCTGTGCAATGGTGAGGCCTCACCTCAAGTACTGTGTGCAGTTTTGGATACCTGTGTAAGGACATCAAACTTTTGGAATGTGGCCAGAGAAGGGCAACCAAGATGGTGAAAGGTCTCACTGACCAGTCTTAGAGGAGCAGCTGAGTTCTCTTGATTTGTTGAGCTTGGACAAGAGAAGGATGAGGGGTGACCACGTCACAGTCTATATTTACAACTCCCTCAAGGTGGGCAGAGGAAGGGGAGGTGCTCATCTCCTCTCTCTGGTGACCAGCAACAGGTATGAAGCTGCATCAGGCAAAGGTCAGACTGGGCATTAGGAAAAGGTTTTTCACTGAGAGAGTTGTCAGTCACTGGAACTGCTGTGGGGTGAAAACAGACTCCCCAGAGAAGCAGTCACAGCATCAATCTGTCAGAGTTCAAGGGGCGTCTAGACAACACTCTGTCATATGGTTTAGTTTTAGATAATCTTGTGAGGAGCAAGGAGTTGGGACTCTATGGTCCTTATGGGTCCCTACCAACTCCAGATGTTCTATCATTCTCCTAGAATGGAGCCACAGTAATCAGCCAGTTAGTCCCATGGGAATTACACCTGAGTAAGACCCCAGAACATAAGGCATGAATACCAGCTGAATTTATATGTAGCTTGTACTTACATGCAACTTTCATAAAAGAACCAAATCTTGAGCTATCTCTTAGAACACCTGAAAATGAGGATCAAAGTAATTAGTAATCAGATATTAAGAATTAAGCTGAAAAATGTCAACTGTTATGTTTGTAGGTTACTTTGTAGCCATGTTTGCAAGTAGCAGGTTACTCTTTTACACTTAAAGAAAAATAAAAAACCCCTCACATACGAATTCCTTGTAAATCTAAAAAAATCTAAGAAGTATCTCTTTAATCATATTTAATCATGAATATATTGTTTAATAATCAGTGAGATACTGCACGTCACAAAACAAAATCAAGTTCATGTGCATTTTATAAGTTCAGCTCTTTTAGTTTGAAGAACTGCAAATCATGTAGCTGCAGAGTCTTAACTTCTTACTTAGTTACAAGTAGATTAGACATCATATTATCATAGTAACTTTACTCATAGCAGAAAAATACATCCTCTGAGCAAATCCAAATGAAACCAAAGTATCTTTACACTTTACCTTTTTTAATTAAGAAACTAGTACCAAGCATGCTTACTGCAGCCAAAGGAAAAGCTGTGAAGAAGAAAAGAAGTTGCTTAAAACACGATTTTCAGTATTTTCTACCACATTTATCAAAATATGCAATAAAATGACAGTTGCTATGCCTTACTTACTAAGCTCATTTCCGTAAGAATAGAAGGATATATATAATTAACAAATTGCATATAAAATATATGCAACATCCAACATTCTCAATTCCAGTTTTTAAGACCTACTACAAGTGGTGTGGTACTGGTTAATGAGTCATCCTGTCTGCATTCGACTTCACGCTTCCTAAAACACAAAAGCCAAGATGGGATGAAACTCTACAGACAAGTCTCCAGGTCTGGCTACAACGGCTACAACATCAAGGTGCAGAAGTTTAGAGAGGCACACAAAGCTCTTCAGGACAGAAGGCAGTAACACAGAGGCCAGCGCCTCTAAAAATTTTTGATAACCAAAGGTCTTGACATTGTTTTAACATAGGGTTTAACTCTATAAGTTTAACTCTATAGAGTTATAAATCAAATTGATTAAAATTAGGTAGCATGTTTTATTCATCAGGAAATTAAAGAATGGGGCAGCTTTTTCTGTAGCTTATGGGTCACACTACACAACCTGGGGTTAGGTCAGGAATGCAGAGAAGATGACAAACAGTGAAGACCATCACTGCCTATCGCTATCAACTTCAAAGTTTACATCCATTTTTATCACATTGAAAGATTTTAGGCGTCAAGAAGCATTTGCAGACCACCGGAAACAAAGAAATGCTTATTCCAAGAAATTACAATTATTATATTGGGAAAACTAACTTTGCAACTATTCATGAAGGCCAACACCCCTACATAAGATAGAGGAACAATAAAATAACAAACAGGACAGAAGGCTAAAGTTAATTACATTGAAGATTTATATATTCCTTAATGAAATTTAATTTTATGCAAGTCTGTAAGCATAGAAGTTACAAAAAGGCTCAATTATTTTACCTAGGAGAGAAATTTTTGCAACAGAACTAAATGTTTATAGTGTTTTGATGCACACAAGCTGCAAATTAAGCTCATACCTGCAGACAAATGATATTTTTGGACAGCATAGTATTAAGTATACTTTGAAAACTAAGAGTTTATTCCCTCACAAATTCTGACAAGTCTAAACTAGGTAAGGAGTTCAACCAGCATTTCAGGGTAAATGTGACTGGATGTCACTTTTAAGGAAAAATACTGGCTCTTTGGTTCAAGGCAGGATTACAGCAACCCTTCAAAATAGAAAATAAAATCTTCCAGTCTATTAGAGATTAAAAATCTCATGCTTTTAGAGATTCCAGAGCTAGATTTACAAAAATTTAGAGTTCCAGATTTTCTGAGATATAGAATGACAGTGCAGATTTGAAGCTAAATTGTAAAAGAAAAAAAAAAACAAAAACAAGGGGAGGGAGGGTGTGTTAAGTAAAATACATTCAAAAGAACTTATTACAGAGGACTTAAGTCTAACCTTTAGAAGTTTGAAATGATTTATAGGCCCAACATAAATATTACAGACATTAAAGACAGATCACACACTCTGAAACATCCACTGGTATGTGAGCATATAAGTGACCTGAAATGGTAACTAAAAATTAAAAGAATAAGAGCTAAATGAAAATTGGGTTCATACATAAAAATTAATATTAATAATTACTCAACCATAGGGAAAACACCCCAACAAAACAAGCTTCATAAATCAGAAAACATCAACACTTTTCACTGCTATGGGCAAAGAGTACTTTTTCTGCTTTAGGAACAAAATAAATCCAGGGAAAGTGGAAGGCTGATATACAAACAGCACATAAGGATGGGAATATAAGGTACCCTAGTAAAAATGTTTTTGTGGGGAAAATGTTACATCAATATGATTTGATTTTGTTAGCAAGACTGAAAGTGTGAAGGATAAAGTTGTAGATTGTAGCGTGAATTTTCAACAGTGTTAGAGTTTATATTGTATGATAATGTGATTAAAATTTAGTAACTACAGTACAGCATATATTACACTGAATTATGAAAATGACTGGCAACAGAAGCTGCCAATAGAAACCGAGTCAAAACACAGGGGTTTGTAAGAATGGGTACAAATTTGCTACAGCTTGAAATTTGAACAAAAAAACTGAAAACACACAAATTTACAGTAGCATCAGTGACTAAAAACTGATACAATCACAAAGTGAGGATTTCTGGGCAGTCACACAGGCAGCCCACACCTCCTGCAGAGGGAAGTTCAAGCAATATGTATTTAATACAGTGAACACAAAAATCTAGTGCATGTAGGCAGAACAAGGGAACAAAGACAGCAGACCTAGAAAATAGTGATGGGCTTCAGGCTCTCCCAGCATGGTACACAGCCCCCTCAAACAAAATAAATCTCAGTTATTGTTGTAGCTCCCTAAAGAGAAATTTGGGGCTTCTCAGTAATACCTTCAAGTTGTGCCTTCAGTGACAGACAGGGCCATGAGTGACACTGCCAAGCAGCAGAACACCTCAAGAACAACAAACTCCCTTCCCTCTTTGTCTTCCAGAAGAGACATTATCAAAGGCCATAACTCATTGTCATCATACCACTAATGGACGTGGCTCTTTTCACTTACAAGGCTCTGCTTTAGCAAACATGCTGAAGGTTTCCAAGTATTTGTATAAAAGTGGAAGAGGAGAAGGCCAAAGCAACAGAGAAACACAAAGCAGAACTCTGACTCATTAATTCAAAATCAAAATGCCTTAGAAACTGCCCCTGAAAGTACTGATTTCCAGGAGGAATCAGAACCCCAGTGTGCTAAATTCAGCAAATCAGCTGCTAAATTCTTCCTCTGTCCTGGTTTCTGACAAACCATCTACCAGGAGTAGCCTACTAGGGTGTGATAAAACAGCAGGTAACAATCACATCAGAGGCTTGCTCAAACCTCGTGACCAGGTGTACAAAAACTAAGTGTGCCTTGAATCTCTGGAATGCAGAAACCATGCCCAAATGTTTGGCTATGCAGAGACACAGACATTTTCTCTATAATTGAGCTTACACATGGTTCTATTCATCACTCTTCATAAAGATGGAAAGCAGTGGTTACAAGTTAAACTATTTTATTCTTGCACGCTAAAGGTAACAATAAAAATTGAAAATAAAAATGTAGAAATAACAAAAAAAGAAGAAAGTTCAACACAAATAAACAAGAGACTCGTTAGATCTATTTTCAGATTTTCAATAAGCATAATAACTTAAAAAATGAAGGGATCTTGCTACAAAACTTAGAAATTACAGTGCACCTTTGATGAAACTCTGCCCTGCAAACTCTTGATAAAGGCAAATATGACATGAATCAATACTTACTGGGATGCAATTTTGGAACATATGAAGCTTGTTAATGCATCATTGTGATATACTGACCCAGACCTTCCCTAATGCCTCAGATAATGGTGGAAGAAAAGCAAACAACTTTACCAGCACACTGAACTCACCTCTGTAGCGGGCACTCTCCTCAGCACATTCCTTGAGAAGCCTTTTTTCTTCTTCTGTCGGCACATAAGGCTTAGGTACTTCCCTCTTTCATTAGAGAAATAAATTAGAATAGAATGAGCAAAAGAAAGGTCTGGGGAGACTTTTCAATCAAAAAACTTAATGTCTAACTTTCACACCTTGTAGTTTCTGTACTTTCACCCAGCTATACTTCAGAAACTGGTGTCTTTTGTCCATAAATGTCACGTGAAATAGAACATTAAAACAATCCAATACTTCTATAAATCACAAGAGAGCAGAAAATACTTTGTGCATAGTCAAATCCCAAATCAGCGCACTCCTTTTTCTATGGAAAAGCCTTCCTTGGTCCCTGCAACCAGCCTCCAAACAGATGAAACCTGACAGGTCATTACGTGCTGGTTTAAGCATTTCTCAGGGTTTCACTGATACAAAGTATGTTGTTGGTTTACACACATGTATTCAGCGAGAGCTGACCAGCTGTTTCACCGGGTGTGGGAGGTTTGTGCCTGAGGTGTGTGACCCTCTCCCTCCGTGAGAGCCACGTGGCTGGTCATGATTCCAGACCACCGGCTGCTCTGGAATGCTGAAAAAAGGCCACCAGCATGGGGAGAACACAGAATCACAGAATCAATTAGGTTGGAAAAGACCTCTGAGATCATCGAGTCCAACCTATGACTGAACACCACCTTGTCAACTAGACCATAGACTAAGTGCCATGTCCAGTCTTTCCTTAAACACCTTCAGAGATGGTGACTCCCCCACCCCTCTGGAAAGCCTATTCCAATACCTGACCACTCCTTCTGTGTATAAAATCTTCTAAATGTCCCACTTAAACCTCTCCTGGCACTGCCTGAGGCCATTTCCTCTTGTCCTGTCAAGACCAAGCTGCCTGGGAGAAGCATCACCTGGCTAGAGCCCTCCTTTGGGTAGTTGTACAGAGCAATAAGGTCTCCCCTGAGCGTCCTCTTCTCCAGCCTAAACCCCAGCTCGCTCAGCAGCTCCTCGTAGGACTTGTACTCCAGTCCCTTCCCCATCCTCGTTGCTCTTCTCTGGACCCGCTCCAGCACCTCAGTGTCCTTCCTGAACTGTGGGGCCCAGAGCTGGGCACAGTATGCGAAGTGTGGCCTCACCAGCGCTCAGTTCACGGGGACGGTAACTTCCCTGGTCCCGTACTATTCCTGGTACAGGCCGGGCTGCCATTGGCCTTCCTGGCCCCCGGGCTTACGTCCAGACACAACCCCCTTCTCACCTGCTCCCGGGACTCCCCGCCCGGCCCCCGAGAGGCCTCAAGGGCACTGTCCCCGGGGGGACCTCAGGTCAGGGGCGGCCAAGTGGCGGACAGGAACCCCCACTCCTCGGCCCGGCCCCGCAGAAACACCCCCATCCCCGCCAAGTGTCCCCGTGACGGCGGCGCAGAGCCAGCACAGGTACCTGGGCCGCGTCCGCGCCGGGGCCCTGCCCGGCCTCCATGGCCGCCCCGACCGGAACTGCGCGCGCCGCCGCTGGGGCCGCTCTGCGCGTGCGCGGGGCCGGGACTCCCGCCCGGGGCAGCCCCTTCCCGGCCCGGGCCGGCCCGTTCGCACTGGGATAGCGCGGGCACGGCTCTGACCCGCACCGGGATAGGGCGGACACGGCTCTGTCCGCTTCGGGATGGGGCGGGTACGGCTCTGACCCGCCCGTGGCTCTTGAGAGAGGGCAGCAAAGGCTTTGGTCTGCCCGTGCCTAGCTCGAACAGTAGGTATGTTACCCACCGCTTGTTAACTGGTTGCCAAAGATGTGTGGCCAGAATTTCCTAAAAAGAAAGAATCTCTGTTACCTAGAAGAAGAGATCTGATTCAGGATCTAAGCAAAGGCCTGGTGGGCAACTCTGAGCTCAAGAGTGATCCAAGTTTGGTGGTTAGGACTGTATTGAAGTGGAAGACTAGGAGGGTGTGTACTTGCCTCTACCTAATGCTGTGGAAATGGCAGCTTCCCGCTTATCAGAAATCAGGAAAAGCTGAGGGGAAAAAAATACGTGTTTTTGATAGTGCAGCATATGCCTTGGCACTTTCTTGTAAACATGCAGTACTGTGTCTTGAATTCACCATCTCCTGATCTGCCTGCACTTGCCCATGGAATGCACCACTCCCTTTAAGCCTTTCCTAGAGCAAGCCAGTGTCTCTTCACCCTGCAATTTATGCTTTCTGATGGGTGTACAAAAAAGAGCCAATGCCTGAAGACAGGAAAGTTTTCAAGGTTGAAGGTGTCTAAAAACCGTAGAGAATGCAACTATGAACACTGTGAACACGTGAAGAGCCTGTGACAAATGGACTAATGGAAGCTGTAGAGGTGACTGTCTTCTGAGATTGGCTTCTTGAAATAAGATGGGTGGATAGAACCAGAAACTATGTATAGCGGGGTTCTTAATTCATAGTTCTAATCATAGCATAAATATATTTCTAATTTGCAAGAGATTGGAGGTAATCGGCATTATCAGGCAACCTTTATCTCTGTCTGTCACCTAGACCCATGCTAATGAAGCACTGTCCAATACATGACCATCCATTGTGCATATTATTAATTGGAAGACGAGATTTTGGTCTTGTCAGCTCATGACAGTTTCATTTATGGGACTGTAGCACACTTACTAAGGCAATTTATTTAATGCTCATTCACTTACGTTTCAGTACATTCTGGACAAAGAGTACAAAGGGCTTTTAAAGCTCTAAACCTTTTCTCTTTTATGACTTAGTATTATCAAAGAATGAAAACTAAATTTAAGGTTCAAAATAATGTAATACACGAAATTGATAGTTAACCTTGAGAAATTGGGAGTTATTTCTTGTGAAGGAGATGCCTCAAAGAAGGGCAAAGGAAAACTTTCAAAGGTTAACATTCTTTAAAACGAATTGATTACTTATGTGAACAAGAAGCTGGAAGGTGTGAAAGCCACATGGTTTCTAATTGCAGTACTTTGCAGAACGAAGTAACTGGTGAATATTCAGAACTCGAAGCTGGAGTTCAAAGAATTAATAGGATGAGTTATGCAGTCTGTCAAGTAGTTTAAAAGCTTATCTTTCTGATTTTTTTTCCATCCACTTGTTAACAGTTACAGCAAGGCTTTATACAAATCCGATGCAAAAAACTCCACCATGGAATAACAAATAAGTTTACCTTCACAATAGTGTGTAAGGAGATGTGTGATGTGCTGATCTGATAAGAAAAGTCACCAGAACAAGTACTAGAAATTTGTGTGCTCAAGTACACAGCTGAAATGGTGAAATTTTTTTTCCTTGGGCCTCTGGATAATACAGTAGAACACAACAGGTGAGAGGTTCTGGTTCTTCAGCGAGGGCCAAGAGTTAACAGGACTGTATTTGGAAAAATCACTCTTTCCCTAATGAGGAAACAACAGCACCTCATACAAAAAAAAAAAAAAAGAGCATTGTTGTAACTAGTACAACTAGTGGTAAACAAAGGATCAGTTATTTGCCTGCAGCATTATGGCACATCAGCAAGAACCAAGAGTGGGTGTCTGTGGAGACGATAGTCAAAGCCTCAATTAGTAAGGTCTTTACCCACATAGATAATATTGCTATTAGTACTAACTGGTACTGGAACGTATTTTGAAAAGTTCTTTACATGTTAATTAATTTTTAGGGCTTTTTTGTAAAGCAGGAGAATTTGGGTTCTGAAAGTGGTGTGACTGTACATCCTGTAAAGTTCAGGTGCTCTAGGTTAAACAGCGGTTTGATTTTCATTGGTGGTGAGGTTCTGCTGCTCGTCTCAGTTCCATGGATGTATATGCATTTATCGGGAAGATCAGGCTGAGCTCCTAATGCGGGATAACTTCAAGATCAGA
Source organism: Neodrepanis coruscans (assembly GCA_013400695.1). Taxonomy (NCBI): domain Eukaryota; kingdom Metazoa; phylum Chordata; class Aves; order Passeriformes; family Philepittidae; genus Neodrepanis; species Neodrepanis coruscans. Next base: position 9,338 of record VYZS01096748.1, read on the forward strand.
AGCAGCTTGTGACGTACTTTGCTTCAACCAATTGTCTGAAGTGATGCACAACACCAGTAGCAATGAATCCTGTTTCTCTTGTTAGGTGCTCTAACACCTAGCTCTTAGACTGTGGTACAATTGGTAAAATACTGTAAAAATGCTCCACAGAATTCTTACATCTACAGGAAAGAATTAACCTCTTCTCAGCCATCAGTACATCATTATTTTCTTCCTTTCCTGCTTTCCTTTTCTACTGGTTTCTACGAGTTGATGTACGTCATCTGTCTTAGGCTGTGCAGCACATGGACTTAAGCAGTTGAGCACGAAGGGACCTTTTACTCCAAATAACCCAGAACCGTACAAAGCGTGTAACAAAACTTTGAACTTCTCCTACCAGAAACTGTTACAACTGCTGCGGTGGTGCATTTGTTGTTTCTAAAGGCATGCTTTACACTCAGTTCTAGTTTTGTTAGATATGCTTATTATAATACAATACGTGCAAGACAGGCTTATGTTTAACAGTGGGAAAATAGTGACTTCAAGATGCTTTCTAATACGGTTTTGCAGCTCTTTTGTTGTTTTATCACTCCTGTCTTGTTTTTCCTTTTTACTCCGCCTCTTTGTTTCCTTTTCAAGCCTGGAAGCTTTGAGGCAATTCAACAGAAAGATGTAGTTACTTTCTAACCATTTAAAATGTTAAAGTTGGTACTGTTTCTATTAACATTGCCGCTCAGATCTTTGCATTGTTTAGAGATACATTGTTACATTCAGCCACCAGACCTGTTGTATTAGTGGAATCTTGGCAATTCCGAGTGCCAGCTGAATTTTTCGAAGATGTTGTTGTGAATTATCTCATTACTTCGTCTTGCTCTGAGTGTCACTGGCATTGCGATAAACCTTGCAGCTTGACGCCTGTGGGAAGTGCGTGAAATCCCAGGGAAGTTCCAATGGTCACAGCAGCCCAAGTGTTTAATGCGCTGTGCCGGAGTGGCCACAGTTTTCCCTTCCCTGCCCCGCGGGCTTCCTGGGAGCCAGGCTGCTTCTGGGAGGGAGCCTGGCGGTTCGCATTGGAAGAACAACGGGAATAATTCCTGGCAGAAAGGCGGTATCTGAGCATTCGCGGAGCTGGCCGAGACACAAGTATTTGCCCTTTTTCGCTGGGGGAAGGGCGGATTTTCCAACCGCTTCCTACGGGAGAAAGGAGCGCCCCGACCGCCCGGGCACGGCTCGGCGGGACCCGTGCGGGGCCCCATCGCCTCAGCAGCCGGGAAACTTCCTTGGCGCTCGCCAGCCGCGCTGCTGCGGTTTTCATCCCGGCCACCCGGGTGATACGCGCCCGTGAGGGGCAGCGCTCGGTCCCGCTCTGCGGGGCGCTCCTGACGGGGCCGGGGCGCGGCCCGGAGGCAGCGCGCGCGCGGGCCCGGCCCGGGGGTG
>VYZS01096748.1:11247-31254 GCA_013400695.1 Neodrepanis coruscans
GGCCGCGCAGCCACCGCCGGGGGGGCCGGCGGGGCTGGGAGCGGGCCGGGAATGGCGGGACGGAGCGGGGACGGTGGCACGGAGCCGTGCTTTGTTCCCGGCCCCGCCCCGCCGGGGGGTGCCGGGGGCTCCGGCGGAGAAACGTGCGTCCCGGCTCCGGGTGGGAAGGGCGGTGCGGGCGGACAGCGACGCCTCCGGCCTCCTCTCCCGCCCTCCGCGCAGCTGGTCCGCTCCCTCGCCTTTGGGTGAAACTTGGGAGTTCTGAGCGGCAAAGTACGAGACATGAGTGTGCGCCCTTCCTTCGGTGTGCGGCGCCTCGCTGGAGGAGTCGCTCTGAGGTGCTGTTAGGACCAAGTTTGGCTTTTACACTTTTTAGTCTCACGTGGACGTACTGACGTGACTCTAAGTGTTGTTGGGGTTTAATTTGTTCTCCCCTCTCCACTTCCATATGTATGTTGCTAGTGTTTTGGTAATGTGATAATTTTTGTTTCTCAGTGAGCAATTCGGTTTGTGTTTTGACTGGTCTGGCAGTCAGGGTAGCCCCAGGTAAAACATCTTAAGGACTTAGACGGAAAACAATAAAACTCCAAAACCCAACCAAACCCCAAATCTTTTGGTGGTCGCTCATACCGAGGGAGTTGCAAAAGCAATTTGCTGATAACAGCTTTAAGGAATAGTAAAACAATCTGGAAGTGAGGTAGCAAGAATGTAACCTCGACTTGCTTCATAATTACAAATCAGAAATGAACATCGGAAAGAAATATACTAAACCAGAAAGCAAGTTCTTTACTCCTTTGTGCACTGCTAATCTCCCAGCTGTAGACTTCATGGAGTGAGAAAGACTTGAATGAGAAGCCACCTTCATGCGCATGCACACCTGAAAGAGCAAGGTGTTTTTGTGTTATTGAGGCAGTAGGTGAAGAGCCACTCATGTGGGCAGGAACAAGCAATTTGAAGCATATTGAGTGCTCTGATAAAGAATGTGATTTGCTGATTGAGTGTTGAGCAAAGTGTGAAATTAACTGTAGTTTTTCCTCAATATGTTGTTTCCTTGTAGGCTGTTTCAGTAGCTTTGCTTTTGTCTTGTTACTGTCATGCTGAGGGTATGTGCATTTTAGAATCTCTGTGGAAGATGGTTGACCAAGTGCTGTGAAACCACGCACTGATTCTTATCTTCTGACGCTGCTGCAGGAAGGAAGTAAACCCTTCAGTAAAAATTGTCTTGCAGGTTTAGTAAGTCACATATTTAAAGATGAGAACAACATTCTCTGTGTTAAAAGCTTCCTTTATCTGTGGCTTCTAGAGGTTCTTACTCTCATACTTGATGGCAGTTGTCGGTAGACAACTGACTTTCCTGGGCAAATTGCTGCTGTGAATGGATCCTTATTTATATTCCAGATTTGATTTGGTTGAAGGTGGTGCTGACTTCTCTGGAAGGAAGTGTTTCCTTGGAGCAGAGCAAGGGTATGTTGCTTTGGGATGTTGTAGAAAACTGTTGCTTCATTTCAAAAGAAAAGTTGCTTAATTCTTCTGTGGGGTTAGTTAAGGTAAAGTTGGAATATTCAACTAATTCTGTTTCTGTTTGGCTGGCCCAAGTGAACCACAGCGTGGTGGTAGCTGGTTCTCGTGTAATAGCACAGTCCCTTTGGAGACGGGAAGTTGGAGAGTTGTAGGGCTCAAATGCAAAAGGAAGAATTGCCCACTTTTCATGTTACTGTACTAAGGCTTTGCAGAGTCACCCTACAAGGCTTCAACAGCTTGAGAGTGGTCCTCATATGTCTGTTTCACTGTTGGTATTTGTCTTTTTAATTTGAGGGGGGTAAAATTAATTGGTATGCTGAAAGTTTTTGCTAATACAACTGAGAACATGCTGTCGGTATTTACTTTTTCTAAGCACTTAAGAAGATTATAATTCATCAAGGAAAACAACTTGCAAAAGAGCTCATTCCACACCAAACAGGAGTTGCCTATTTTACATTTAGCTTTGTATTTCAGGGTGCTTTGTCTTGGTCATTTTGCTTAGCAATGACCACTTCATTATTGTGTAAAGGACCAGAAGACAATTTTACTTTTTTTTGTCCGAGTTCCTGAAGAGGCATGTAGGCAAACTTTCTGCTTCAGTAGACTTCCATAATACAGAACATGGGTGTATAATATGTTCTCTCTCGCTTAGAGCATCATGAGCTCTTAGCGGTTTTTGTCTATATTCGAAACTTAGTTTTAAGAGAAACCATAGGTGTCATGTACAAATAATGTCAGAGAAAAGTGAAGATAATGGTTCAGGATTTGTGACCCTGTATTTGTAGTCACTGGCCTGCCTTAGCAGAAGGAAATGCAGTGTACTTTCTCCATCAGTGGGAGGGCAGCTGGCCTAGCACACAGCCTGGCTGTGATTCACTGCTTTGTACCATTTCTGCATGCTCACACCCAAACAACTTTGAACCTTTACTACTTCTGTATCTGTAATAATCCTCCCAGGAATGACAGTGCACTGGAGAAGTGTTGTAATGTTAGGAGGTTTTAGGATTCAACATTATTCTTGTCTGGTCTTGCTCTAAATCCCAATAAACTTTAATCATAGATGTTAGCTGAACTGTCTCAGCTAGGGTTGTTTCTGCCTTTTTATATTGACTAAAAGAGAAATTCTTTCTGATGTTTAGCTCGCTATCCTCAGTGTTCAGCAGTTAATTGTCGAAGTATCTGTGCACTGCCATACAGCTCCGTCTAGTGTTGTCCTTTCTTGCTTTCCCTCCCTTCCCCCAAATCTGTTATCATCCCTAATTCCCTCTTACATGGACACCTCCCAGGAACAATGATAAAATACAGTCTCAGATACCAAGTGTCCAATACTGTCATTGGAAGGTATCAGAAAGGAAAATATTGTCTGGAGCTGTTGAACAATGTTTCCTCTTGAGGTGGCTTCAGTTTTGAGGGATTTTTTTGTTTATCCCTGGTTTTTCCTAGTGATTTGTATTTGTATGCAAAAATAGAAGACAAACAAATATTAAAAACAAACCATAACCCAACTTCTAAAGTTGAGCTTGAAGTTCTCTTGAATGTCTAAATATTTGGTCTAATACAATGGCCTATACCCAGAAGCTGTTGCTGCAAGCTTTGGGATTTTAATGGCTTGCTCTTTACATGGGTATTCTGTGGGTATTTTTGCCCTTGTCACCAGATCCAATGTGAATTGTTTCTTGAGTGGCAGTAGTCAGATCTGAGCTACATGGAGTTTGCATAGACTTTGGCAAAGGAGGACCTTTCTTCAGGCTGTTCAAGCCATTTCTTTGCCAGCTGGTCCACACAGGTGTAAGAAAGCTTTACTTTTCAAGAGCTGGGACTGGTTAGGCTGAAATAGCTGACTTTTCAGCAGAGTTTGTAGCTGTAGGCTTGGGACTACTGACACACCACTTGAGTGGTGCAGCTGGGCACTTTGGAGTTAGTGTGGTGACCTATTTTCTTCTCTCTATTTCCCTGAAAATGTGAGAAGGGTCCTGAGTTGGACCTTTTTCTCCCCTCTCTTCTTTGATATTTTTAATTGAAGTTGTATGAAAGGATGATAATAAAACAAGCTTTGTGCATTTTCTCAGCTTACTATTGTAAGGGTGCTTCAAAATTAAGTAACTGATTACTTGGGGGAGTATTTGTAATTTTCAAGTTGTATGTTAAAGCAGTTTATGTAAGTGGCAGTTGCCAACATTATTTTTTATCTTAAGGTAGCAATTTTTGCTTTTTAATGTTTGTTTGTCTTATCTTCACTGTGTTTCTAGAGAGTAATAGTATAATTTTGCTAAACCAGCTAAACCAGACTCTCTCTTGTTTGCATGAGACATTTCCTGTCCGCCTGATCATCTTAAAATCCCATTGTTACCTTCTTTCATAAATGGAAGATGCATTTTTAGCATACAGTGACCAGATCTGTATGAAGTATTCCAGAGAAAGTTCCAGTGTGACTTTATAAACTCTGGTGGATATATCTTGCTTGTAAATCTTAGTATCCTGTTTTCTTTTCTTAGTCCTCTCAAGGTTTCTCTGCCTTGTGTTCATAAACTGCAACTTATAACAAATATTACTGCTCAAGTATGTTACATTAAATGGGAAGATATGTATATAGGCAGCATTAATGTCACTGTTGCTAAGAGTCCTTGGGCCTGCTGTAGTTCAGATCTCAGTAAGTGATGTTAGTCATACTTGTGCAGAAAGTAATCAAGGAGCTCAAAGATAGCCCAACAGTGTGCAAATAAGAAAGGGAGAAGAGCGGAAAGAAAACCCGAATATGCTAAAATGATCCTTGTGAGATTATGTTTGAGACCTGTCTTGCAATATGCAACCCCATTTGTTTAGCCATTCACAGACTTAGTGCTGTTCATCTTTCACTGCTTGTTTTTTGTAGTAGTCTCAAAGACAACAATTGTGTAGGTTTTGCCAGCCATGTGCAGTTAAGTTTGTTTGTTAGGAGCAACTGAATATAATGTTGGATGTTTGTGAAATAAGAGCTGGAGAGAACAGTGAAAACTACAAATACAGGTAGTTTTGCTGTACTTGATCCAGAAGATAAGGCTCTAGTAATTCAATGCAGGAGACTGTTAGAATAAAAGAAGTGTAATAAATTAAAAAAATGAAGTAATATCTATACCATAAAGTGTGAGAATATTATGCTAAAACAAGGTGTCAAGAATTCACATGTGAAGTTGATACTGCAAAGATTGGCTTTGTTTCTCCACTGATGTTGTCCAGTTTTGCAAAATGAAAAAGCACATCTTTGTAAATGCCATGTCCTAAAGGGAACTTGGAGTTAACAGTAGACTTGAGCACAGGCTGATTCTCTGTAGAGGTGTTAGCATGGAAGGTAGGTTGCAGTGTTCCTAGTCATTTTTATCATTTTATGCATGAGAATAGTCCTTATCAACACCACTTCTGTTCTTGTGCTACATCAGAAAGAACTGTTACAGTTGTGTCTGTGGCAGCTGAACATTTTGACACTGACAGAATTTTCATGATCTTAAATTGAACTAATCTAATCTCCTAGTAATGTTGATTGTGTTAATAAAAAGATTGCTGCAAGCAAAAATGCTAAGATTTCCACCTCTGTAGACGTCATCCAAAAAATGCTGTTGTCCAAAAAGCTGAAGAATTACTGCCTTGTGCACTGTGACTGGCCTGTTTGCTCCCTGGGATAGGTTGATGAGTCAGTAGTTGCTGGTCCTATGATGGCTGTTGCAGTGCCTCAGGGAGCTCTTGGATACCCCACATCAGCTCATAAAGAGAAAGGACTGTTCTTATTCTTGGGAGGAGTAGCAGTATATGTAGGGTCTCCCTGACACCTTCACTTGAATATGCCAGACCTGTTTCTCTGTTTCTTGACTCGGAGGTCATGGAGATCCTGCCCCATTCCCTCAGTTCTTTCAGTTTAGACCTCACCTCTGCCTCACCATTTGAAACTACTTGAAAGTAATTATTGCATATAAAATTGGGGGATCAGAGATGTTTCTTCAGGTGGAGTTGATACATGGGGTGAGAAGTGGTAGATAGCAAGCATGGGAAGAGAAAACTAGATAAATAAACAGAAAGCTAGAACAAAATAGACAGAACAAGCTTTTGGGACAGGAATCTGAGTGTTTTTACCTATATATTTCTTTAATGCTTTTGTATACTATTGGGCCTTTGTTGCAGTAGGAAAAAAATGATCCTTATTTGGAAGCATTTAAGAACATTTATCTTCCTGTATATCATGATTAGACTTTGCTGTTATAGTCTTATTATTCAAAACCTGTAAACAAACCATCAGTTAGGCACAGATTATACTTGAATTTTTGTGGTAGTGAGGTAAATTGTGTGCAACTGATTTGATCCAGTTTGCAGCCCAACCTTGTATCTCCTGGGAGGATATCTAAAGAAGGTACTGCATAGTGCATTCCATGTTAGGCTGTAGTGTAAGTGGTTCTCATCTTACCTTTTAAAGTGAAGAATAAATAGTCTGTTTTCAAGTATTTCCTAGTCTCCAAACTTCAAAGTAGCTTTTATTACATGCCCCCTTCAAACCATACCTAGTATATAAAACTCTTGCATTTAACTATATAGTTTAAAGGCATAATTTCTGTGACACCAGTTAAGTGATGCAGGTGTTCCAAGTTTAACAACTTGCATATGTTAGGGACACAAGTAATTTTGAATTTAGCAGATGGGTGTTTGAAAACTACTATACAATTGTTAGGGGAAGAGTAGAATGCATAAAAGAGAGGAATAGCTAGAGCTTTCATAATGTTTTGTGCCTAGAAACAAGAAGAATATTTCAGCTACTTTTCTGTTTATCTTATTGTTATGCTGGAGAATGCAGACTGACCTCGTTTTAGCTTTTGTTGAAGTAAAACAGAAGTTCATATCTCGGCCTGTGTAAATACAGACTCTATGAACTCTTCAGATTAAATGCTGTTTAAGAAAAAAAGAAGAGGTAGAGATGGTCTGCAAGTACAACAAAGTCCCCATTCCGATTGTTGTATTTCCAAAGCAAGTAGCAGTACTGTCTTTTATACAGCATTTGTAGTCTATATATAGAGGCCAGAGATTATTGCACTGGGTTGGGATATATCAATGTGAATATGTTTTTCTGCAACTGCTTGAGTAGGTAAGAAATCTGGTAACTGATGTTATACTTCATTGTTGTCTGCTCAGCATATTTGAAGAACTACTAGCATTTTATATAGAGAGCCTGAGTTTAACCTTTACTGAAGATGCTTTGAGGGGAGGAAGTGGGGACAATAACTTCCTGCTTTGTTCAAGGCATAAAGTGGTGTGGCTTTGTTTTTGGTGGGGAGGGGAAGTGATACTCATGTATTTAATCCATATAGACTTTGGTACTGAATGTGCATGAAGTTCATGTTGGTTTCTCCAAATGTTATATAAATAGTTGCCACATTTTTCTTTTTCTTTGTACAGACGCAGTAACAGAACTCTGTGTTTTATAGTTTTTGGCACTTTTTAAGAAAGAATGTATTTTGAGCTTCAACAGTTTGTTGAGGAGGGAATGTTGTACATAAGCTGTTGATTTTTTTTGTTCACTAGTTTCAAGTGCCTGAATCCTGCTATATGCCAATTTCCAAAAGCTGATTGAATAAAAAGGGATGGTTAGTTTTGGTTTTAAATTCTTGAAAAATAGGAAATTGCTAAAAGCAGTTTAAAGGTGTGATGCAAGGTCCTTTTCTTCGGATTTAATTTATTTAGTTTCATGCTTATAGGCTGATTTTTAGTTTAGCTGTGCTTTGCCATGTATTTTATAAAGGGGGAAAAAAGGAGTTTATTTTCTAAAGCAATTTGCTACTTTTTGCAGTTTCTCAGTTTTGCTATAGTGGTGCAGGGGTCAGAGTTTGAGGCTTCTTGACTACCATGCTCTTTCATGGAAGTTCTCACTTTTCCCATTGGTGAGATTTAGTTTTGGTGAATGATGATGTTCAGATAATGCAAATGCTGTAGATGACCTGTTATGTTTTACAGTTGCAGTAAAGTACAGGCAGTACTGCATCTGAGGAAGGTGATGATTGCTTTTGATTCGGGTCTGCTGTTTTCGCTTCCTAGAACATGTGAAGTAAGAAAGCACAAGAGATGAAAAATGTCTAGGGGACATAAGATTAGGCAAGCTTTTCCAGGTTTTTTCCTTGGAAATACTTGTGTGCCAGCACAAATTTTTAAATACTACACAGACTTAGTTTTAGCTGTTCTTGTGGTGGAAGCAACATCCCTTTGAGGTAGTGTGAACATCTGGATTGCTTACAACCTGTGATGCTAACAGAAGAGCACTGTAATTTCTTGGTCCTCTGCAGATCCCTTACATATTGGGCACTCCTATTTTGCGGTTCCTTGAAAAGTAGCACAGAAGTACTTTCTCTCAGATTGCTAGTCCCAGTTTATAGTTGGTGTCCTGGTTTAGGACAATATTAGGTTTATCAATGGACAAGAGACATATAGGGAAGGCAGCAATTTATTAAATGTAGATATATGGGGGAATGGATGGGTGTAATTGCCCAATTATGGCCAGCAGAGGGTGCTATGGCTGCCAGCCAGGACACACTGGGGAGCGCACACACACACCCTGTAACCTGAGAAGGGAAGGGGGAAGGGAATAGAGGTTACACTGTACCCCAGACCAAACAGCCCCACCCCCCTACACACAGACCACGTGTAACTCGAGAAGGGAAGAGGGAAAAGCATAGAGGTTACACCGTACCCCCTGGACAAAACGGCCCCACCCTNTGTAATACAAAATAACTAGGCTGACTTTTTCAGGGGTTCTGCAAATACAAAATAATTGGTTCTGCACTACAGCTAAGAAAACACTCCTCTAAATCAACAGCCAGAAAATAGCAGGGGTAAAGAAGCCATCAGATGGTATTAGCACAAAGGGAAAGTGTAACTGCGTCACTGGTTTCTGAAAGCAGTGGCTTCCTTGTCCTAGTAAAGGCAGTTTTTCTGAAGAGACTAATCTGAGAAACTGAAAACGTCTTAGGCCTAGATGGGAATACACAGTTTGAGTTTTGAGTATATTTCTAATACTCTGAAATGAGATTCTAAAAGATGAAAAGTGCTAGTAAAGATTTAAAGAACAGGGAGATTTTGTGACCCTGGCCCAGTGGATGTGATTTGGGATTCACTCATTTTCTTAGCCCCTCTTCATGCTAACTAATGAAAAGAGAATTCAAATAACCCATTTTTAAATTTGAGGTGTCATGGTCAAATTATGACACATTTGGTGCCAAGCCCTCCTCTGAAGTTTCTCTCACAAATCCTTCTCCATTACAAATGGAAGTCTTTTTAATTGAACTTTGTCATTTTGTAAATGAAGAACTATTTGTAATTCTTGGGATGAGAAAGTGTTGAACCAGTAGAACAAATGTAGATCTCATGTCCAGGTGGTTGGCTGTATTCCAAAGTTTTTTCTTTTACTATGAATCCCATTAGGATCTTAATTTGCCTTGTATTATCTCATTTCCATTTCAGTTAAGTAAAAACTGAATCTACATCAATTTCATGCTGTTGATCTATGCATCTTCCAGTTGAAATATTTGTATTTAATGAAGTTCTTCCTGCCCAAGCCCCCTAAAGGCTTGCTCTTTGCATTAGTGGTCCCTGTGTTTCTCCTGTTTGTGTCTTGTGGTTCCCCATATTTAATTGATCAGCAGCCACCCAACCACACTGGTTGTGTGGATTGTGGAGTGGAAGAAAGGCTGTGTAAGGAGATGGTTGGCAAAACTGGGAGAATAGCACATGACTTCTGTGTTCTTGACAGTGTTTAGTAACACGCAGTTCATCATGTACCATTTTTAGTTTGTGGTGTTTATTGTTATACATTATTAATATACCTTAAAATGTTGTGGGAGGCAAAAGAACCCAGTTGTTACTAAAAATCTTCTGTTAAGACAGTGTACCAAGCTTCAGTAAGGAAAAGGAGTGGATTTGGGTATTGACAACCTGGAAAGCTTCGTTCTCCCCTTTTATTCTTGCGAAGTCCAGTTTTATGAGGTAGTTAGCTTATAAACAGCTTCTGTAATACTCAGGTGCTCTCAAACTCTTTTTTTTTGCAATTTCTGGCACAGTCACTAATATTGCTTATTTGGGAGGACAGCAAGCTGTATGCTCAGAATTGTTGGTCTAGTTGTCCTGGCTGTTGCAGAAGATCAGGTTGTGAGAATGGAGGAACTGGGCAGCCACTGGGGTTGTTCAGCCTGCTGATAAGATTTCCCAGTGCTGTAGCAGAAGAAATTGGTCTGTAACAGGGAAGTCTTGTGTATGGTCAATATGTTGTATAATAAATGTAGTTTATAGTTGGCTTTTTCCTTCTACCCCTTGCATGAGGGGAGGTATAAGTTGTGAGCTTTGGGCTGAAGCCTGGCTTTATCTTGCCTTGTGGCCTGATTCATTTCTTTATGGGCTCATGCTGCATCTGCCATCACTTTAGGAAGGGGACGGGGGGGACAGTGACAGGGTGCCAGAGCTCACAAGGGGGAGTATGTTAACTTAGGAGTGCTTGTGACTGCAGGTGACTCAGCCAGGCTTTGTGAAATGCTGAAGTTATGGATCAGACATACGTCTGAGTGACTGTAAATGTTTGCCCATAAACTTACAGCATTTTGCTGTAATTTTAAAATGATGTCGTAAAAACTAATATAGTGTCTTAATAACTAATATAACTAATCTCTGTCTTTAGTCTACCTGTGCAAAAGCAAACAGTGTCTTGAAGCCTGGTTAGGGTCTGTAGCATGGAAACACCAGTTCTAGCAGTTAGCTAAAACTACTTGTATTTCTTTCTCTAAGTATCCTATTAAGTCTTTTGAGCTAGTAATTATAAAGAATTTAGTGTGTTGTGCATCTTAAATGCAGGTGCTGACACTTTGAGTTCCTGCAACATTAATTTTAATCCCAATCACTGAAGTTTTTGGTGCTGTACCACCTCTTCTACAGTTACCAATGGCAAAAAGTGTGCCAAATTGGAGCATATAATTGCTGCTCAGAAAGTAAAGTTGAGTTCCATCTTGCATAGTAGTTAACATTATAGCAGCTAGTCAGTGAATATAATATATGAACTTGAAAATAATTGAGATAAAAATGCTCTTTTAAGCACTGTCCCCAAAACAAGTTATGTAATAAGAGTTACATATGCTGTTACTTGATCAGGTTTGAGGTTGGCTGGATTTTTAGCTGTGTTTTCCAATTTGAGATGTTAGAGGAGTTCTGATTTTTTTTTTAGGTATGAAAACTTAGAGGTAGTGTCAGTGTTCTTTGAACTGTGTTTTGAACATTATGATAGCAAACCTATTGTTCTTTGAACTCTATGTATTTTTTTCATGTTCTACTTCTTAACTTTTCATAAATATTTCATAGGGGTGAACCCAAACACCCAACTTTCATCTGTGTGATACCTTTGACTTCAAGTCTGGTAAAGTATAGTTACATTTTAACTTATTGTCAGCTGCAGTTAGGAAATGAAGCCAAATGAACCAGCAATATGCTGTAGTTATGTAAGCTTCCTTCACATCTGTTGGAGAATTTTAACCTTTTTGCTATCTTTATCTGATCCCTTATTTTTCCTGTAGTCAAAGTTAGGTTGATTCTGTAGGATACCTCAGGCTGTATTCAAATACAGCTCTAGTTGTACTTGAAGTTCTGGACAGCAGCTGCAATTTAAAATTCATTATTGCTCAGTATGTACCAACAAAAAACTTGAGTACCTCAAATGAGTTTTCATGTACCTCCCATGTTCTGGGCTCTTTCAGAACATTCTGGCAGCTGAACTGAAGTGACAGTATCTTCCTAAAGCTTGGACAGCCAAGTCAGTTTTCAGCTAAACTTTTTCATCCACTGAGCAGCTGGGCTATTGGGTGGTGAGTTGGAGCGGGAAGGAGATGGAATTTAGTGTGGTGAAGAAGGAAGATAAGTGGGTATGTGTTTGCTCTGAAGGCAGCAAGCAGGGAAGCCCCTAAACAGAACGGATTATGTATCTGTGAATATGTTTTGCTTGAGATAGTGAGCCAAAATGTTAGTATATGCTAAGGTGGATTTATGTCTGGGTATTCTTTCAGTTTTGTGGAGGGTAATGGCATGTGTTGGGTTTTGTTGAAGTGCTGCTCACAGTGAGTGTAGTTGGGGAGGAGTTAAAAGGACAGCTGATTCACTCTTTCAGACTGGGGTGGATGTAAAGTTTGGCATGAATTGATTTAAAGTACTGCTTACCTTTTCTAAAAGAGAGGCAAAAAGAAGAGAAAAAAATGAACAGTAGAATTTATTGATGTATGTAGGATGAAAGGCCATATGTTTCTGCTGCTCAGAAAACAGTGTTGATGTGCCTTAATTGTCTGAAGAGGTAAAAGTGATGCTGAGTTGATGCACTGTATTATCAATTGCACAAACTACAGAAAACAGATGATATTTTTATGAAAGAGTTGCAAAATTTAACATGTAAAATTCAGAGTCAGACTTCTGTCTTTAAACGCTTGTATTTGTAACTGGTCAAGTCTTTAAAACAATTTACTTGCTTATTCAAGGAATTACATAATACATTCCCAATTTATATATAAACATCAGCTTGCATCCTATCTGCAAAAGTTTATCTAATTTTCTTGCTTGTCTCCAAGTCCCACTTTTAAGCTTTCTTTTACGTCTTAAAATCTTCAGGATATGGCGCTTTACTTTTAGATTGCACTTATGTGGGTCTCTTTTGTACTTTTGGAAACACTAATTAAGAAGGAGAACAAACTGTACATAAAAGAATTGATGGTGATTGAATGGTTCACACGTCCTTAAAGGAAACTGATCCATTTGTTGCATTGGAGCACTGATAGTCATGTTGAATGTACAGGTTTTTACATACCTGGAATTTTTCAGGTGATGAATTATTAAAAGAGGAAAATTTTTCCCCATATAAACTAGACGATCCGGTGTGGTGGATTGCTGCTGCATGTTTAGACGTGAGTAGTTAAAAGTGCTTGATCTGCCTTCAGGGTAGAATTAAAAATATTAAGGTGCTTTTGCTGTAGTTCAGCACTATAGAAGAACAAAAACAAACTGCTGCTTAGGCAGGTTGTGGCAAGTATGTCAGTTGCATACAAACTTGTGTTGTGAAGGAATCTCCAGAAGTTCTCAAGGCTTTGTTAGGGAGACACAGCTGAAGTATTGTTTGTTTCTTTTTCTGACCACATCCTTGTGCTAACTGAGCAGAGGAAAAAAAATACAAACCAAGAAAAATCATAAAAGAAATGAGGAATAATATGTAAAAATTGATTAAGAATGACTTGCATTTGAGAGCAATTATAAGTAGTAGTGTTTGTAATTAAAGTACAACTTTAAAATAAAGAATGGATGGACACAGAATATGCTGAGCATGGGAAACAATGTTATTTTGGTGTCAGTTTTAATTTTTCTGTGTTTCATGGAGGTGAAATAATTAAGAATCATTAGTTTCTGAGCAGAACAGCAATTCTGAAGACACATGTACCAGATTTTTATAGTTTATAACTTTTCAATGAAAAAATCAGAATTCTAAAGCATTTGGAAGATACTGACTTCTCTATTGCTATTGAATAGGTATCTAAGCTTTGACAGTTTTTTCTCCCTTTCTTTTCAGAGTTGTGTACTTCATTTTTCTGTGCTGTGTTTGGAGACCCTTCTCCAGTATTTGGCTACATACCAGCCAACTGGTAGTTTACATCTGTCTGGTCTCACATCTCAAAGCACACGTTGGACCCTGGGGAAAATGTCTTGATGGATCCATTCTAAGTGCGATATGCTAACAGCTCTCATCAGTGGTTAACAATGGCTTCTAAGTGGTAAGATATTTTCCACAATACTGTCATAAAGAGGTTTTCATGTGCCTTTTTCCTTTTTTGCTTAGGTCTTTGTTATCAATCTTGTACTGTTAATACACAGAGCTACTTCTTCGGATACAGATTATCTGAACAGAAAACTGTCTGTACTTTGTTAAATCAAATAAGAACATTTGATTCAACACCGTGTGGTAACTTATCATGGCCAAAAGTAAATGTCTAAGGAAGATGTTAAGAACAGGGCAAATCACTTCCCAGTCATCTGCAGCTCAGGGACTTCCAAAGCCAGATGTGGTTTCTGTATCTTTATTAATTCTCGAATTGTAATTTATTAATTATTCTGTGTGATTTCTGTATGTTCAACAATTCTGCCAAGTCTTCTTTCATGAAGTAAAGAGCTCAGTGCAAACTGGAATTGCTGGGAACAGAGCCCTCCCTCCCTTGGGATGTGCGGGCAGGTGTCTGCGCGCTGCCCCCGTGCGGGTGGAGTCGGTACTGCAGTTCTTTAGCAAAAGTAGACTCCTGGAAATGTTTGGGTGGGAAGGGGCCTTAAAGACATCCAGTTCCTTAGTCAGCGTTCTAATTCCTAAGTCAGTGCATTCCATAGATGCTCTTTGCTGCTCCTCATGCAAGGATTTTACCAGTAGGAAATAGATATGCATTGCTGTTAAGCACAGGGTGGTAACTATTGTTGATAAAGCACTTCTAAGCTGAAATGAGTATGGATAGATCCAACCAACATCTAAACTGTCCTTCAAAAGGAAGGCAATGCACTGCTTTTCTATAATCAAATAGTGAAATTAATATACTCTACTTCCTTTTGGCCCTTTTGAACAGAGAATATATTGATGCGACAGGAGGAAAATTATTGGAGTGTAGTTGTTTCTATGGTATTTGGTATGTGGGCTTTAGTATTCAAGCCATTTTTTTATTAGTTGTTTTGTATTATTACTTCGTAGAATGTAATAGAATATTTTATGTTCTATTACTATCTAGTTGTCATTAATAATTAGAATGTGTTATGTTCTATAATATATTTCTCATAGCTCTCACTTTCCTTTATTTTGTATGTATTCTTTTTCTATGTGTTCTTTCCAGGAGAAGTAGACAGTAAAATAGAATTTAATGTATGTTAAGATGTGCCATTGAATCCTCTCCAATGTATCATATATCTCTTTTGTTTTGCCTCCATCACTGAATTTTTTATTTGTAATTATATGATATGCTGACTTGCTTCACTGTCCTTTATGGTATAAAACTCTAACAATTATTTTTGTTCTGATGTATGTATTGTTGCTCTCACAAATTTTTTTAATTTGTTGCTGCAGAAGTTTACCTTGAACATCCATATCTTTCTATTGGTCAAGGAAGGCAAATACATTTTTTAGCTTTAGAATAGGAATCTTTTAATTGAAAAACTAAAATGGAGGCTGAGGGTTTGATGAGAGCATAATTTTTTACTGTAAGTTATTCTCCTGTGGATGCTTATCATACTTTAGACAACTCTAGTTTTACCTCACTTTAAAAGTTTTTAGTGATTATTTATGCTTCTACATTTCTGTATGATTTTGCAGTGTGCTCCAATGGCAAACATCAAGTGTTCAAGATTGAATTGTGTAGTTTTTCCTTCAGGAACAAGGCTAATCTATTTTTGGATTACTTCTCAGTAATCATTGTGCTTTCTGTACTTACTGCTAGATGTTTTAAAAACAATCAGGTGAAGTTGAAAACAAATAATATTAGCATTGGCTCTATAACTTTTGTATCTACTGTCGTCTCCTATATTAAAAAGCTACTGTGTTTTGTGTAGGCAAAAAACATGTTTGGGTTTTTTTTGGTGTGGGGTTTTTTTTTTCCCCTCCCACTTCAGGGAGACAAGTCAAGTCATCTGTAAGGATGTATTTTCCTGTCAGAGAATACAGAGTGAGTTTTATCTCAAGTGCTTTCCTTAAAAAATGTGTTATATGGAAAAATAATATACAGCTGGAAAAACATGCCAACTGCTGTTCTTTTGTGTTGCTCATTTACTCCCTGGGATAAGTTCCCTCATCAGCCTGGTTGCTCAGGACTTTATCGAGTCAGATCTTGAAAAGTTCACATGACTTCTCTGACAAATTTTCTGGAGCATCAGTTATACTGGAAAACCTATTTCTGTCTGTTAATGCAATTGCTGAACAATATTCAGAAGAATTAATGTGCCTGTTAATACTTGACAAGCATTTTTGAAAGTGTAGCATGTAAGTAGGGTTAATTTTTTTCCAGCATAATGAAGAGAATAAAGAGACCATCAAGATGAGAAAAATGTGCTTTTAAATTTTTTTTTTCTTATTCTTTTGTTTTTTTCTTCTCCTTAAATAATCATTTAGGATTAAAGCAGTACGTGGTTGGTACTCATTACCCTGGTCAGCAGTTTTATTAGCTGTGTCTATATAAATTGTAAAATGCATATTACAAAAATAAATGGAAACATTTAAGCTCTTTTTTTATTACAAAGTTTCTATTAAGATATAGCACCATGGGATTCACTGGCTTTTAATAGGGATTTTTATGTTTTTTTTCCCCCCCACTTCCTTCTTCATTTGAACATTAGTTCTCATTCTGAAGCTTGACTAGAGAGATGTTTCTGCTAGAGATCTTTGAAGACCATACCTAATTGTAGTGGCCTTCAAAGGGACTAAACGTTTGGGGATTTCTTTTAAAGTCTCTCTATGCATCAGGAGGAAGATGGAGGAAAAAACCTCTGTATGCTAAGTAATTTTGCTCTTGGTTAACATTGCATTATTACAGCTCTTTTCATATATATATATATATATATATATAAAATATGTATCTGTATCCATATGCATCTTCAAATCTTATTTTTAACACTCTTTTAGGTCAGACAGCTTTATGCTCTTGGTTCTGGAGAAGCTGCTGTTCTCCATTTGCAGCCAGCAATTGTTTACTTGAAAGCAATTCACTTGGAGAGGTGCTTAATTTGAAACAGTGACTTCTTCACCAATGTGTAGAGTAACTGTACAAGTTGCAAGACTCTATTACAGTTTAAATCTATGATATATAATGGAATGGAAACCAGAAGTCTTTAGGGAACTGGGCTATGCTTATCCCTTGGCTGGGAGGTAATGAAAACACTGTATGTCTTGAAACAAAACAAATACTTCAAAGATGAGGAGACAATAATAGCCTCTTTTTTCAGAGATTCGGTTAAATCACAAGTGATGTAGCTACTTCTGATATCTCCCACATAGCTGCAGAGCTTTCCTGTGGAAACTGTGAATTGCCCTCCCTTGTGCCTCTGCCCAGCGTGGCTTAACACATCCTGCCTCATTTGGCCCAGGGCACTTCCACGTAGAGTGCACACTTGGTTATGAAGTTCTTGCCTCTGCCATCCTTAGCTCCTCCTCAGTAATACTCTGGCTCAGAAATGCCTTATGAAGTGCAGCAAGGCCCATTCCTGCTGCAGACCTGATCCTTTGATTTGAGCCACACGATAAGGAATATAAGGATTCAGTCTAAAATGTACAACAGAGTCAAGGAAGGAATAACAATGTTGTGCGAAGAAAGGAGCTCTCTCTCTTTTAGGTGTACTTAGCTACTTATTCTTAATATAAACACATTTCATTGGCTCTTCTGTGTGAGCGATGAAAGCTAATCCCGGCCTGGACAAAATGACAGTCTTGATGCTGTTGTGTATTTATATTCGTAGACAGTCTGCTGGCTTGAAACAATTTTACTATAAGCTGTCCCGTTTATGTTAAAAAATGCATATATAACTTTCTCGTCAGAGAACTCTTTTCCTCTTTATCACACCATTAACTTGAAAAGAATGGATGTTCTTTTAAAATCAATGATTAATAAATTGAAAGCTGTAAAAGTTTGCTTTATGGCTTTTTTTTCTAAAGGGGGAAGTAATTCCAGCTTTTGAAACTATTTTTGAAAAAGAACCTTTGAGTCTTTCACTATTACAGTTATTTGTCTTTTAAAGTCATAAG
Organism: Neodrepanis coruscans; assembly: GCA_013400695.1. NCBI lineage: Eukaryota > Metazoa > Chordata > Aves > Passeriformes > Philepittidae > Neodrepanis > Neodrepanis coruscans. The sequence continues at coordinate 28,550 of VYZS01096748.1, forward strand.
TAAGAAAGCACTTGTCTTTTTCTATTCTCATCAGATGACTGAAGAATCAAATTTTCTTTAAATAAAGGAATTCTTGCCTCCCTTGGTGATCATTTTCAGCTAGATCCTTAAATTTCAGTAGTTTTCTCTTTCTGTTTTGATGGTTATTTTTTCCTCCTTGCTTCTAAAAGTAACACCTCTCCTTCAGATAGGTGTAATACAGCAATTCTCCTCCAAATCTAAATATGGAATTTTTTCATAAACCTTTCACAATACATGCTAATCTTGCATGCACTACTTCTGGCATTAGAATAATCATTTTAATCTGATGTGTGTGAGTTAAATGTATGCCACCATTATTTTGTTTTAATCTGTGCTTTTCAAGTTATCATTCATGTCTGTTCTATAGATCTGCCTTCATTTGTGGCTCTCTGAACTGTTCTGCTGCCCCAGGAGATTCAAAATGCCTGAACAAGTAGAGCTTGTGTGTAGAAGCAATGCCTTTGTCTTGATTGCTGTCCCTTAAGTAAGATGTTCACTTACCTTCTGAAGCTGCACAGTTACTGTTCTGTGTATTGCTCTATTGTGTGTGCTTGTGTATTGTGTATTTATGGTGTTCTTATTCACCTTTCTGCAATTTCATAAGCTTTACTGCAATAATATGACTATATTTAACAAGCAAACCTGTTTTTTTTCCTCAGGTGGCTTTTTTTTAACTAGGTTGAGTTTAAATTTCTACTTTGTTTTGCTATGTAGATAAACTTTCTGTGGCCATATTTCCAAGTTAATTTTGGAAGGGAATAACTAAAATAGATGAGAGTGGATGAATGCTATGTAAATCAAGACAGAACTTGTATTTAATGTAGATGTACAGAGGTTTTTCATTAGTATTGGAAACTGAGCTTGTCCTATGAAGTCAGTAAGTGTGCTTTTTAAAAAAGTAATAGAAGCTATGGAGAAAAGTCACAATGAAGAAAGGATAATGATAGTTTCCACAGGCCAGTAACATTTTAAACATTCCAAACTTGTATAAAATTTTAAGCAGTGAATTAAGATTAGGTCAGGCTTGGTAAAGGAAGCAAGATAAACGTGCTGTATGCACTTTTGGGTTTGGAATGAAGGCTGTTTGGAACTGGGCTTTCACTGGCCACTTGACTTTTATGCTTTGGGAGTGATTTTAAAAATTGGCCATTCAAACATAAAGAAATTCTTCTACAGAGGTGTACTGTCATGTAGGCTAGAGAAACTCTTAAGAGAAACAGTGAAAGCTGTTTCTCTGGCTGTGAAAGCCATCAGCTAAATAGCCAAAATATTTAAGAAGTGTGTGCTGAACCACTGAGTAATTCTGGAAATGTATGTGTGTGCTTGGTCTCTAGGTATCACTTATTGCCTACACTCTTGCTGTTCCATGCTTTAATGTAAGCAGTATTGTGTGCAATCCACTTAAAAATCTTTTGCTAAAGGTTTTCAATTCTCAATTCCCTAGATATCCAATTTCATAGCAGTGTTGTCATTGCTGTTCTGGCTTACTGGTAGCTGTTCCACAGAACATTTGGGTTTAAAATGCTGTTTATTTTAATATCCTTTGCACAAAGATAGCAAAATCATGATTGTCATCATTCACTTTGATCATTTCATAAGGGAAAAAATCTGGCCATTTCTGTTGTTATGGGATCGTGTAATGATGTCTTCTCTCGGTGTTTCTACTTGCATGGAAATGGGTATGATTCAGGTTATGTACTGCTGCAAGTTCCCATTTGAAGAAAAATCTGCCAGTGGAAGAAATTCGTAGGTTTTGGAAGATGTTGGACAATACATCAGTACTTAGAACAAGCAAGGGGTTAGCAACAGGAAGCCCAGATCCTTATCCCCACTGAGGATTGTAGAAGTTGCGGGATAGACAATACCTTGGTCTTCTCAGGAACTCCTAATTTGTTCAGGAAAGCATTGTATTCTTGCATGCACGTTCAAGATAAGAACAGTTAACACATAAATGGTAAGAATTTGGGGGCTTTTTTATTAAACAGAATAATATTGTATTCAGTCAGTGAACATAACAGTTGTTTCATGTTCAACTGCTGATGGGTATACTTTGATAGATATATTTCAGTCCTACTAATACCAAATAATTAAAGCCAAGATCTGAAAAACTCAAATCACTCAAGAAATCCCCAGCCTTCCCAAGAAAAAGCCCCCACAAGACTTGCTCAAAAAGGATCTCCAGCCCCCCATACAGAGCAAATACAGCTTAAATGGTTGAAAGTGAAGAAGAGTGAAACTTTTTACCAAGAGTGGACAGTTGTTTGTTACTTTAATTTCTCAGGAAACAGCTAGACTTCCTCTAAGTAAATCATGGGGAGAACCGAAAGTATTTGCATGTTTATGTTAAAAAAAAAAGTAATAAAATGAAACTATAGAAAGTTTAAACAGCTTAGTTTTAAAGTGTTTTGTATGCAGAATAATTGCTACAAGAAGTTTACACTGATGTAGAGGTATTTCATTGCAAAATTGTATGTTGCCTTGTCCCTGCTTATAGGTCCTTAGGTTTATTTTTTCTGTGAAATTACCTTAATTAAACTGAACCAAGGAATCCATTAATGCCAAGTAGCTTTGGAATTAACTGTAGAATTTTATTTTTTTCTATGAAGGATAGCCTCCTACCTTATATATATTTTAAAAGTTTGAGATTTTCTGACATGCAATGTTCACAGAATCAACTAGGTTGG